>VZSE01007340.1:285544-585307 GCA_013398275.1 Promerops cafer
CACCGCCCCCGGCGCTCTCCGCGCACGCACCGCTGCCGGCTGCGCTCGGTGCCCTTCGGCCCGGCGGCTCTGCGCCGGTGCGGCCAGCGGGATTAGCCCCGCCGTTAGCGGCTGGAACGGATGAAAGCCTTCTGCTCCCTCTCGGAACCCATTGTCCCCTCTCGCGGGCTACTGTCGCTTCTGGATATGCAAATAAAGAAACGAAATACATTGTGGGATACAGTGCTTAAATATGCAAGGCAAAGAAGCACCCAACCCATAATGACCCGAGTCCAAGAATGTAGTGAGCTTATCATTCAACTAATCTGATTAATGGGGCACTTAAAATGTTTGCATATATATTGCATTCAAGAATATACTTGCTCAGATAAGCCAGCCAATAACATGTCACAACATCCTTTAACAAACACGCTCTTCAGATGCTTGTGGTCATTAGGCACCTCTCCAACCACAAACTCAGAGGACTCATCTTCGCTACCTTGGGACTATTTCCTGAGGTCTCCTGTTAACCTGGCACCTAAAATCCCCCCAAAAAAACAACAAAAAAAAAACCCCAAAAAAAGATAGTAGCAATGACAGAACAGTCTGCTCTGTAACACAACAGTAGCTCCTCAGGGGAATGAACATAAGCCTTTTGATGGTACTGGAGTGTCTACATTCCACCAACAACTGTTTTTCACCACGTTCCAAACTTAACTAGACAAAATGGCCTTTTCTTATCACTTTGCTCCTACAGCAGAGCACAGCAGCCGCGTGTGCTGCCAGAAAGCCACATGTTCTGCAAGATAGAGCCCACTGCACCATGTTGCATTGCACATGTCAGAATGGCATGGGCTCAGGCAGTTGCAAGGAAAAGATTTTTTCTCCCAAAATTGCTTTTATCTACACACATTCTTTTAGAAACCAAATGGATTATAAAAAGCACTTAAGTATTAGCAGCAATAAAAAAATAACGTAAGCAAACCTCATGGCAGGATCAGCATTATCAGACTGCCTGAAAGAGATGGAGAATTTGGAAGGATTAAGAACTTGTGGCTGCTTTTTTCCTGGGCAATATATGAAACAGTATCTCTGCTTTTTCTCCTTAAGCAGTGTGGGTTGGTTTTCTGTCAATACCAAACATAATATGCTGAAGTGACTGACATTTTTTAAAATTCAATCAGCATTAGGATATATGTATCTGCCATGCTGACACAGCAATCTTTAGAAAAACATTACAAGCAAAAAAAATTATTAGCAAATTTTGCCAGCCATCATTGTATAATTAAAACCTTAATTTCTGCAGGCTGTCAAGATTCCTTTCTTCTGAATTTTGCCATGGGTGTGGACCAAGCTGACATTTGGCAATGGTAGAATGGCAGCTCCATTATTTTTGTTTCCACGGTAAGCACACAAAATGAACTTTTTTGTTAATGATATTGTGCACATAACAGCTCTAACAACCTGGCAGCTGGCCTATCACAATTCCAAGGTAGCCAATATTGCTGAGGAGGAAAAAAACCCCACCTACCACAAAATGAAAATATCTATTTATTCTTTGTCCTGGGCAGGAGTCTATGACAAGGCACCAGGCGAGAATAACAAGCCATTCATCTCAGAAGTGGCTCTGATTTCATTTGTCCCTATTGTAAAAATGTTGCAAAAAAATGCAGCAAAATCTGAGCCCACACATCTGGATTCCCTCCAGAAATACCCTCCTACTTTACAAAGCAGCAAAATCCTTGTAATGCATGCACACATCTAATAGACACAATTCAAAGAAATACGGTGTCATGAAAATACTGGAATCTAACCTTCAGTACCCACACCTCTAGAAAAGCTTGCTTTCCTTGAAAAGCTACTGTGTTGCATTAAGTGGTGTTGCAGCAACAATTACTTTTGTCTTTATTAGAATATCTTTTCCTTCATTGCTTCAGAAAAGTAATGAAATTTTGGCAGGAAAATGGGAATTGACTTCTTTGGTTTTCTGGTTTTCCCTCTTGATAAAATCATATTAAGATTGATCTATTATAGTTTAGTTTTTCCATGCACCTATTCACATTATTCATATATTTTTCCTCTTAAAAAAGGAGACTTATAAACTCTCTTTACACATACACACTTCACAAAGCAACAGACACTGATATTTAATCTTCAAGTTCCCAGGTTTTGAACAGTGTTCTTAAAAAAACATTTTCAGCCCTTCTCTTCCTGCCTTCATAATTCACTTTTATAGCAGTGAATGAACAGAATCAGTCTGTAAACTGCTTGTACATCAGTTAATTAAATTTCCCTGGCATGCTTGTAAGTCAGAATGTGCTGTATCAGTAGCTATGCTAAAACATGATCTAGTATTATGAAACTTTCCATTCATGTACAGAATGACAAGAAAAAGCTGTGAGTTATTTCAGGAGTTTCTTCTTTTTCTTGTTGGATCATGCTTCTAATAGATCAGCCTTAGACCAAGGGCATTGTTAGACAAATGGCTTATATTAAAGAAACTGTCTTTTCTATGAGCAAACAGGAGATCTCTAAAGCAACAAGGAAAGACAGAGATGGGACCTAGGCCCTAGGTCTGTAAAAGGACTTCCAGACTCATTAAGACTTTTGATACCAAGCCAATAATATTAAATATAGATATATAAAAAAATACAGCTTGAACTTTTCACCTATGTGCTACTAAAGGCAAAGCCACACAGATGCAGACTGATGTAGATATCCACCAGGCCAGGCAGAAGCTGTCTCTTGTTTGGAGGCTGTACGGTGACATGTACCCATGTAGGGGTGTTCTCGACCCCATCCTGATTCTCAGGAAATAAACACACCAGTCAGCCTAGACTCAGAATCTCAGATTATTTTAGCTAAGATCAGGGTGCAGTAGTCACAGAAGAAACCAAAGGAAATACAGGTCTTTTGAAATTAGTTCATTCACATAAGCAGGTCACAGTGGGACACCAAGAAGAGATTGGTGCAATACCCTCCATCTGGACAAGAACAGGAAGAAAGAATTAGTAAATCTTTTCAGCGGGTATACAGATTCTTACAACAAATCTCTTTTGCAATAGCCTAATAAACAGTGAATCACAGAAAAGCCTACCATTTACAAGACAAAAGATAACCAAGGCATTCGGAAAGTGCAGATGAGGTCATTAGTCCTCCCACTGTCCTTCAGTCTTTAAATATCCTTGTGCCAGGTAAGTGTAATTACTAAGGGTAAGCAAAATGGAATCTGTGGTCTATAGTTTGTCTGTCTCCTGTTTACTGCAGTGCTACAAATAAAGTTCTGATTTTTTACTATTTTCATATTAGGTAGGACACTGAAGACCAGTAAAAAAGTTATTTTTAATGACTGTTTAAGCCACTAGAATAGTGATCAAGCCTCAGGCTCTACAAGCAAAACCAGTTCTTGAACATCCCAAATTACCCACAAAGATAGCACTGAAAACGCAGTAACTGCACTTCTGCAAAATCAGGACATCAGAGGAAAACAGTCATTTTGCAGTGATCCTGGTTAATCACCTGCAACTACTGTGTAGTTTCTATTAAAATCCAGGCACTCAACATGTTTCTAGGCTATTTGTCTTACAAGTTGTGATAAAACTGGCATGTTTCATTTCTTACGATGGACTTCAAGAGTAGCTATGCATCTTACAATCTACAGAAGTCATGAGTAAGGACAAGACTGCTTATGTTATTAATACAACTGCAGTGCCCTACACTGTCTTTAAGACAACGAGTTTCTGTACTCAGTCAAATAATGTATCTCACCAAGGTGGTTGTAGCTAGAAAATCTGATGTAAATACTTTTTATGTAAGCATTGGAGGTGATCATTTTTTTAAGGTTTAACACAACCTGTTGATTTAGCTGTTACTCAGAACTATCTGTCCAAGCTCTAAGGCAGAAAACTGGGCTTTCTCTAACAAATCTAACTTCTCCAGCAGAAGATGAGCTGCTCTTAATATTTAAAATCTGGGAGAAAAATTCCACAACCTCTTTTGCTAAAGATCATCCATGTGACAAAACCAAAATAACCCTGGTATTAGAAGTGTTAATGCCAATGTGGGTCATTTTGACAGAACTTGGCTAGGAATCAAATACACATGCCAGCAAGCCTCAGTTCCAGCTCCTGGTGGCAAGGTTGTAATGAGTAGTTAGGCACAGTAAACTTCTAATCTAGCAGAGCTACAGCCACACTCTCTAACCACAGCCTCAGAGTTGAGCTCTTAATCCTCTTATTACACTGAGCTATTTGTCTGTGTAACTTTCTTCTGCTAGATCAAAACACAACTGTGTTGCTATTAAACTGAATTTCAACACTGCATTTCTGTATTTTGTGATAGCACTTGGTCTTTATACATCTACCTAGGAAGGGCCATGAACTATGCATTTCATATTTTCAATGCATGGTTTCTGTTTAATTCTTGGTCAACTTTCTTTTTGCAAAGTTATCCTCATCTCTCATGGGCATATGAACAATTTTCATGTTGACATCTACCATTTTTACATAACTTGATCACAAGAGCTTGAAAGAAAAGCAATATAACAAAGTAACAAATGTACAATCAGAGTATCTGAAATGAACAACTCTAAATAATGACTTAACGTGATAAGGGTGAACATGGAGAAATGCAACAGAAAAGATGTTATACTTACTTACCAAGGTAGATTTCAAGTGCACAGCATCCCTTCTGCAAATCCTATTTCCAAAAACATACGGGTATATGTGCCTTTAATGGGAATGTGGAAGACTTCCAGCACACTACATAACTAAACCATGATCAGCCTTTCTTCCTAGAACCAAATTATACTCCATAACCCTTCCTCGTGACTGGTTTAGTCATCAACATAGAACTAAAAGTCTGCAAAGATATTGTTTAGATTTTGCCTGAATGTTTGGTTTGTTAGATAAAGCCTGTCAAATTGTAATTGGTTTGAGGAATGTTGATAAGGTTTTCTTTTGCCCAAGTTAAAAAAAACCCAAAATGTGAATATTGTCTTCTGTTAGTAATGTGCTTAAGATTACTTTCTTTCAAGCATTTTTCCCCACACCCATTTTGTTCACATCCACTGTAATTTTTTTCCACTGTATAAACTGTCAAGTGTAGAACACACTTCAAATGATTGTGTAGGGGGTAAAACTCAAGAACTTCTTGGTTAATTTTTCTAAATTAATAACAAGCATAATTTTAACGCATTTTGTATCCTGTTCTTGAGTTAACTAAATTTGTATTTAGTGATAAGTGGGTGACAGTGGGACAGCACAATGTGTGGTATGAAATAGTGTGCCGATTACGTTGAGAACTTTCAAGGTTGCCATTTGCTGTGTTGCACTACCAAGCCAGCATTTTAACAGGGATTGTTCATTTGTATCTTGCAGGTTAAGCCTGGAACACAGGCTTTTGGAACAGAAAGGAGTTTGCTTAGGTAAAGGGCAGTGGTAAGGCTAATTCTATCTCAAGCCACAACTATCCAGGAAATGATCCATGTCATTGCCCATTCCTGTGGTTTTACTATTATGATCCAAGAACAATTCACCAAAAAAAAAGTTAGTACCCTGAGATAATTTGGTAAATGCTTTTCTGCCTATGCCAGCTATTTTTCCAATAACAGTTAACCTGCAGAGGCTCTGGTTAGCTGAAATTGAAAAAGCTGTAGAGAAGCACAGTTATTGAAAACCTGATTAATTTACAGCTTCTCATGTGTAGTAAGAGATAGACTACAGACCCAAAAGGTTTATGGGATATGAATGAAAGTCACTTCACCTGGTAGATGACAGGTGCAAAAAGATGACTAAAAGACCTACCAAGCCAGATGAGCAATGCCCTAGATGCTAAATAGGGAGACCAGTGAAATTCACGAAGAATTCTGAATTGTAGCCATTTGAATCACATGGAAACCATTAGAGTTGTGTTCCTGTTGAACCAGGGGAAGCCGTAGGTAAGCACATTACAGATGACTCAGAGGAGTTGGCTCTGAACTGAAGCAATTTCTAAATGACAGAGATGCCAAAGACAACCCTATCATCAAGTGCCATAGGTTGAGCTTTGGATGAAATACAGAATAAACAGGAAAAATTATGTTTCCACTTTAATTAAGATGGTATTCAGGTTCACCCTAATTAGTTCATTTTTAGTAATTTCCTTTAACTATTGCTATTAAACCTTTCAGCTTATTAAGAACCACAGAACATCACAGATCTAAATGACTGCCTAACAGCTGCAAGCAGTTCATTAGGTAGCTACAATCCAGCTTTTCTCCCACAGGAAGAAGGCATCAGTAACCACCCTTCCATGAATCCAGGGCTCTCTTTCTCTCTCAGAACAGTAGCAAATTACTCACATACTAAAATTCACTGAGAGCTTACCCTTCCTAGCACAGCATCTCCTCCATATGCATCAGAGGGACTGTTACACAAAAAGCCAAACACAGCTTTCTTCAGAAATGCTGATTTTGCTAAATATTAGCAAAGCCCTATGGCATCTTTATGCTATTACTAAAGAAATCAGTGTCTTGAATCAAGAAACACATAGCTATTATTATTGTGACACCCTGATCACTATGTCCTTAATACTACAAGGCAGGTCATCTCTTAGGGAAAGTGATAATGTCCCTGTGAACATATTTTTGGTCTTATCTGATCATTTGCCTTAACCACCCTGTGATTCTTTTATGCTACGCCCTGCAATTATTTTCTGGTATTCTCTACCTGCATTTCTATTCCCAAATTTCATAATATATTAAATAACTACTTCATGTCACTGTATAAATAGAGCACCCGACCAAAATTAATGACCCATGTGATACTTTTTGGTACCCCAAGTAAACATGGATTGTTTGAAATCTTAGTAACTGTAAAACCAAATACCTGCAGCTCACAAAACAACCAGTTTTTTAAAGACCTCGGTAGTTACGCTTCAAAATTCAGAGCTAATGAAAGCTTCTCGAGACCATCTTCCCATTTGTCAGAAAACCCATGAACATAAACAGGGCTTCAAAACCACAAAGGTGAGTCGAAACAAACTCCTTACACAACACAAAAACAAGCTGAGTGGAAAAAGAAGGGAAATGAAAAACAACCAAAGCCTAGTACTTCATTTTAAAAAAGGCTTTTAATATAAATCTGAATACAAAAATAACCAAAACCCCCTACAGTCATCACAAATAAATCCTCAAGGTTCTCTTATCAGTTCCCTGACAGTTTAGCAAGCGCTTGTTTTCTCTGTTCTGCAGTCATATACTCACAGGCTTCCAAAATATTTACTATAATTAAAGTCTGTTGAACTGTTCTTGCTTTTACCCATATTCTTCCATTCATTCCTAGCACCAGCTCAAATGGGTACAATTGTGACAACTCTTGAATTATTTCACATTTGGGAGCCAAGAGCCTGTGAACAAGAACAAAAAAAAGGAAGAAGTGCTCACACTTGCAGACACCACATTATTATTGACCAGTAACTCCAGCAGTACTGCTGTTATGGGAGCTATTTAAGAAACGCTGAAAGATGATAAAGTTGCATATACATCCAAAATAGCAACACAATGAGATTTTCAAGGGTCCTGTCATATAAAACACATGCACCTAAAACAAAAAACTGCTGTAAATTTAGTTTTTTCTCATTAGATCCAGAAGTAATCCCTGACAATTTTAAAGTGAATTGATACTTTTACAACAATTCTATGATCTAATAAATTCTATAGAAGTACACTGTTTGACAAAGTGACATTTTGGAAGTGCTATTTATAAATCTGACACCCCAGAGGTGTCATTTAAAACAAGACCTCCCTTCCACTTCAGGAAACAGTACTAACAGCAATAAACAGACAACTTCATTTTTACTGCATGACAGCATACTAAATACTGTAATATGTGTCTAGGATTAAATCAAGCTTGAACAAGTATTCTCAAAAACTAGAATCATATCTGGATTTAGCAGTTTACTTGTAATACACTTATTTTTTTACTGGCATACAAATAAAATTTGGAAAACAGAATGGCTGCAAGAAGTTTTTCTATCAGTTCACACTGACTTCTGATAGGACATATAAATCAGACAACTACAGGTATGAAAAAGCTGCTCTGTACCACCAGATTGCTTGTCCAAAGAATGACAAAAACAAACAAAAAAGTCCACTCAAAAAGCAGCAACAAAGTTCTGACTAGTGTTTATCCATGTAATCTGGTATTCTTTGGCAGTCACAAAAAAAATCTTGTATTTACATCAGCATAAGCAACTCCAAAGTTCACAATACTTTTAAAAGCTTATGAAACAGTTCCTGGATTAATGTGTCAGTTTTAAACTAAAATCTTACATTTTTTTAAATCTGTATCTTTATTTCAGTGCTATTTATTTTTCTTTGGAAGTCAGAAAATAATGCGTACTGATGTGCAAAGACCCCTTTAATCAGCTGGCAGCCAAACATACACCCTCCACTACCCCATGAAACAGAAAAAGGACAATAAGCATTGCCAAGTTTTAAACTCCAAAGTATTATGTACCTACCTGAAACACTATCCTGAATGTTTGACTTCCCCAGGTCACTACTTTTATTTTCTATACTGCCTTGGCAACCACATCACTTTCTTTAAACAGCTGATGCAACACCATACAAAAGAGCTTTTAAGTCTCTTAAGAAGAAAAATAAATTTTCCTTCTAGATCAATCCATACTCTCTATTCAGTAAATCTGGTTTCAATGCACTACAAGAATTACACAGTTTGACTTACCAAACTGCACACACTGCTCAGAAGAAACAATTGTGGGAATCTTACACATGAGAGTGACTACCTACATTTTTTAGTACTTACTTTCTTATTAGACCTAAGGAAACTTTAAAGAGGAAGCCATCTTGTCCAATTATTCCCATTCCACTTGATTTTCCACTGCTGTCTATACAGACCATCTCTGGTTCCATGTCTTTATTTGCTACAACGAACTGACCATAAATAAGATCTCCCACCTAAACAAAACAGCATCAAAGAACAAAAGTATAATCTCTTATAATCATTTAGCAGGACAATAACAAAATACATCACACCAGCCTATTTTGGTTTTTTTACAGCTCCTTTTACATTCTGGTAATGGCATTTCATCCAAGTGCAGAAACTGTGGCATGCATGTGCAACACAACTATTCATAACAGTGCTGCTAAAAAAGCCCACACAACTGATGTCTTGAGAGGCTCCCTAGAACAGAGGCTAGACAGTGTTAAAGAAATAAAGTAGATATTTATTAAAAGGCCTTCAAAGGACATCCCTTGGGCAGTAAAAGAGCCCAGCCATAGTTCCACCCAAGATGGACAGCAGGTCACGAGTTTTCACACTTTTGTAAGTTTTTAACATTTACATATTGGGGTTAATTGTCCAATTAGAGGTTCAGGTTATGAAGTCCCATCCTCCCAGATTGCTCTCCTCAATTCGCTCTTGTTTACACTTTTTGGGCCTAAAGCTGCAACAGTGTCCTTGGTTCTTGGGCTGGAAAAGAATTGTTTTGTCTAACTAAACTGTGAGGAGAGCTTGCTAACACTCTATATGAAGTTCAGAGTTATATATTAATGCAGCACAGAATCTGGAAAATATGAAAGCTTAAACTTAAGGCATCACGACTAACATTTTCTACCAGCATTGCATGTTTTACAACGTTAACATCCGAGTGCCCTTTCAGATGCACCTTACTCATGAATTGCATCTGCTCCTGGCAACACCATGACCAAACGAAAACATGACAGTGAAGCACCCAGCCACCTGAGAGAGAGAGACCAAACCAAGATAGCTACAGTCCTCCTAAGAAACCCCAGAAAGGCCGCGGCTTAATGGTGCAAAACCCTCCGAGGAGGACCAAGGCGAAACCATTACAACCAGACCGGCGCACCTCCTCCAACGTGGGCTTATGAAAACACTTCCCTTAAGAAAAGCTACTGAAACGCAACAGAAGCGCCACCAAATGACGCGGCTAGAGCGTTACGGCCAGCTGACCGGGGCACCCACCTGCACGTTCGGCCTGTTCCTCTTCGTGGCGCCTTCGAAGGCCAGGTAGGACAGGGACGCCGGCTCGCTGCCGCCCACGTCCAGTCTGAACACGTCCCCCGCTTTGGCCGTCACGATCCCTATGACGTGGTCGCCCTTCACCGGCACGTACTGCAGCGGGGGAGGGGGACAGAGGGTCAGGGGAGCGCGGGCGAGACGGGGGCTAACACACACACATATATACACACACAAACACACACATACACACACACACGGTCCCGCCGCGCCCTACCCGCTTCTGCTGCGAGTCCACCCAGTAGGCGCCGCCGCCCGCGGGTCGGTGCCGCGCGGAGCGCTCGCGAGGCGCCAGCGACACCCCCCGGCCGGCACGGCCCCGGCCGCAACAGCCGCGCCCGTTCGATCCCCGAGGTGCCGCAGCCGGCTCCTCACCGCTCACGGCACCTCCGCCAGCTGCCTTGCCTTCAGGGAAGCAGCCCGCCTTCCATTTCTGCCGGGGAGCGGCCAAGATAATGTTAGTGCACTTAGGCGTCGGAATTAATAAACACAGAGTTAATTCTTCCAGCTGCAGTTGTTTGCAGTGTTTAATACCTGATTAGAAGTCGACAGTAAAACAAACAGCTCGTCAAATTTGAGGTGAACGTTAGCCCATGAGTTTGGCAGGGAGCAGAAAAGATCACGTCAGTTGTGAAGACAAGCTGCTCCCAGAGAAATGGCATTAAAACAGTCGGAAAGGATCACAGTGGGTCATCTGGTCAAGCAGGATCGTCCTAGAGCACATGGCACAGAACTGCATCCAGCCAGTTTTCAATATCTCTAGACAAAGATTCCACAACCTCTCTGAGCAAGCTGTTCCAGTGAGTGGTCACCTGCACAAAGTAAAGAAGTTCTGCCTCCTGTTTAAATGGAACCCCCTATGCATCCATTTCTGCCCATTGCAGGTGTCCTAGTGGTCGGCACCACGGAGCAGAGCTTGGCACTGCCCCTTCAGATATTTATATATATTAACGAGGTCCCCTATCAATCATCTCTTCTCAAGGCTGAAGAGACTCAGCCCTCACAGCCTTTCCTTGTAAGAGATGCCCCAGTCTCTTAATCATCTTCATAGCCCTCTGCTGGACTTGCTCCAGGATCTCCATGTCTCTCTCTCACTGCAGAGCCCAGAACTGGACACAGCACTCCAAGCAGAGCCTCACCAGGGCTGAGCAGAGGGGCAGGATCACTTCCCTTGACCTGCTGGCAATGCTCTTCTTAATGTGCCCCGGGATGCCATTGGCCTTCTTGGCCACAAGGGTACTGCTGCAAGATCTTGCTGTCCACCAGGGCCTCTCTCCACAGAGCTGCTCTCCAGCAGTGAGCCCTCGGCTTCTCCCGGTGCTCGGGGTTATTCCTCCCCCGGTGCAGGACCCTGCATTTACCATTGTTGAATTTCAGGCTCTTCTCTGCCCATTCCTCCGGCCTGTCGAGGTCTCTCTCTCAAGGGCCACAAAACCCTCTGAGGTTTCGGCCCCTCCTGGTTTTATGCCACCAGTGACCTTTCCGAGCAGAGCCTTCACACCCCTCCATCAGCTCCTGCGGGCGGCGCTGGGGCTGCTGCGCTCGCGGCGCTGTTACGGAGCAACCCCGCGCGTTTGGGGCCGGGGCCGGGGCCGGGCCGTAGGAGCGGGGCGGGCCTGGGGCTACGGTCCCGGGGCTCTGGGAGCTGCTACCGGGAAGGAGGTGGAGCGAGGCTGCTCTCCGAGAGAAGGCGAGCGGCTACGGCACAACCCCACGGTGCCAGGAGCACGGCAGCAACAGCACGGGCTACCAGTGACTGGCAGGGTAATGAGCTAGGCCCTCCCAGGATTCCCAACACCAGGCGTAGGAATGAGAGCGGGCCCGCCCCTCCTGGAGCGCAGGGGAAGAGCAAAGGCCCAGCCTGCGCTTAAATGGAGCTCGGCCAAGAGGGCGTGGGTGGTGGCTCCGGGTTAAGAGGGTGGGCCCCATTAAAGTCACCCGGCACAGCTGTAAACGCGGAGGGTGGTAGAGGACTTGCTGCCGTGTGAGGTTCCTAGGCTGCGGCCGCCCCACACGGCTGCGGCCGCCTTGACAGCCAAGGAAGGCTCGTATTTATTTAAACTGGGCTAGTGAAGTGTGTGCACAGAGATCTGTGCTTTTTGTAACTGTAGGGTGAGTGCTTCGGGCCCTCGCCTTGCATACATGTCTTAGAGATAGCTTTGACAGTTCAAGCTAAAATTACCCCTTAATCTTCCTTGTAACCACTTACCTGTTCTTTGAGTATTTGTGTAGAAGTTTTCTATGTCCTTTTAAGGTTTTCAGTTTAGTTTTTTGGGGTTTTTTTGTTATCATGCAGACCTAGTATTAGCAGCATGTTTCCAAGGAGTTCATGAATTATACATGTCCAAACAGTAAGGTGGGGTTGCGCATTTTTTTTCTGCAGTGATTGGTATAACTGACCTGTCACTGGAGCTTTTAAGGACTAAACCACTGCTAAATAACTTTCTTGTATAAATTGCAAGCTTAATAAAAAGTAATGTCATAGTCCATGTTTGGTACCTGAAGCAAGAGTTCTTAAAACCCCCTAACTTAATTCTGGCATTGATGTCTAATATCTGTCTGTTTATTGTCAGTAGATTTCGATGGAGTCTCAGTATCTGAAGCAATGTCTGGGAAGTTGCTTGAAGAAGGGACTGGCAGAGGTTGTAGAGCATCGGCCAGCAGATCCAATAGAGTATCTTGCACACTGGATTTACAATTACAGAAGAAACTTAGATGAAGAAAAAAAGGTGGATCCAACTTAGGCAAAAGAATTTGCTACAATGTCATTGATGCTATTTAATATAATATAATCTTTTATTTTCATGTTTCATTCATTCTATGTTATCGCTGAAACAGAGAATGCTGGAGAGAGCTGAGCTGGAACAAGAACGGGAGGCAGCCCTAGCAGAACTTGAAAGGCTAAAAATCCAGGAAGAGCAGCGGAAACTTGAAGAACAACGTCAGGTTATTAATACTTAATAATAGATAATTCTAAGTAGCATATGGTGCTGTGGCATCTTGGAGCTCTTTGTATACTTCTACTAGCTATATAATGATTTTGATAAAGGTGACGTAAAGCAAGTATTTTAATCTCACTTTTCTGAGCAACTGAAATTATTAGTCAGCACATGGGTAGGAAAAGCTACATACTATGCAGTAAGATGTTATTAAAAGATGATGACTGTTAAGGTAAAAAGCAGCCAATTTAGGACTTATTTGAAAAGTAACTGAAAATACTGTTTGGGCTTATAATATGAGAAATAAATACAATACTGTGTTTCTAGCCATTCTTGGCAAAAGAGTCATGTGAACTCAGTGTTGCCATGGTGATGTTGATGTGACCTGACTGGATTTTTTTGTATGGATGACTTTTGTGATGTTAAAATGAAAAGCTTAATTTTAAATTCATGCTGATCATATAAAGCTTAACTTTAATGTAAGATGCATTCATTTTATTTCACTTGCAGTTTTAAAATTTGGAGTTTAGTAATTTGCAAACCAAAAGTAAGTGCTTAAGGGTTTCATGAGTGATGTAAAATAGTAAATGAAAATAGAGATTGTGTCTAGAGATAATTCACTGAGAATTAAATCAATCATTTCATGTAAGCTATGGGAAAGACGTTGAACAATACTCCTGTTAGATAAAATTTTTTTTAACCTTACTCAGTTTTGGCTGTAGTCAAATACTGAGGTAAGTTTTGCATTTATGTACTAAAAAGGAATAAAAATTATGACCATATGTGTAACTGCTCACAAAATGCGAGCACAAACAGTATTCTCTAGGGTTGTTGAATGTAAATACTTAGGTTATGCAGTTTCTGAAGTTTTGATGTAATAGGACTTATGTTCACAATTAATAAACACTTTCTATTAGATATTTCCAGTTGTAAATACTAAAGGTTGCTGATGGACATGATTAATATTAATGACACTGCTTGCCAATTTTTTCCATAGATTTGATTCTATATTGATTCATCCATCTGTGCTAGGTGCTACACAAAGTATCAAAGAGCTTAAGGCAAAGGATAGGAGATAATGAATACAGACTGATAAAGAGCCTGTGTAATGAGGCAGTATCTGAAGTGTGTACACTAACTTCAGTTAACTGTTTTTTCTTCCTCTTGGTAGCAAAGCTTCTTTATCCATAAGAGTCTTAAACCTTTGAAAATGTTAAACCAGATGATACTGAAAGGACTTTGTTATTAACATAACATAGCAGTTATGTTTTATGCTTACTTTTTATTTCAATAATAAATACATTGTAAACAATGTGGTGAAAAAGATAAATGTGGGGGTTCTTTTCTTTCTAATTTGTCCTTTCTTAAACTGATTGCAGGCTCAGTTGGAGAAAGAACGTGCAGAGTTGGAAGCACAGAGTAAAGAAGCTGAAATGCAGTTGCAGGAGGAAGATCAAGAGGTTTAAGTCAATGCTTAGTTGGTGGTTTGAAAATACCATTTATCAGCTATTTTTTCCAGATGCAGGCATCAATAACAAAACACAAAGCAGAAGCCCATGGGCATTGAACTAACACATAATTAAAGAAACAGGAGTGTAGACGGGGGGAAATGTCTAGCAGGTGGCTTCTAGAGTATGGGTTTTATATGTGAATTTTGGTCAGAAGAAAACAGAAATTTATTGCAAAAATCCAGCATAAGGTCAGCTTAGCAGGTGCTTCCACATTCCTTGATGGTATTTATTAGAAAGTTTTATACAATAAGCATGTCTAACTTAAGTATCAAGACAGTAATGTCTTACAGGGTGTTAGCACAAAATCCATTTACTGTACGTAGAAAAAGAGCTGTGGTTTGGAATTGCAATGCATCTGGGTTCTGATATCTTAGTGGTGTATGGAATTTATACTAACAGAAGAGTGTATATGGTGCTTATGGTCTTTTAATGCTGCTTCAGTAAAAACATACACAGATGACTGGCATGCTTATCTCCTTAAAGCTTTTAAGGCTCTGTGGAGCACAGAGTATTTTAGAAATACCCAAGTTTTATTTTATTTAGTTTTAGTTTATTTAGGTATTTTAGGTTTTTAAAACTCTCTTAAAATACTGTCAAAACATAAGTGTAGGAAGATGAGACTATGAAATTGACAGAAAAAAATGAATATGTAAAAATCTGAAATTGCTGTTAATTAAAAAAAAGATAAATAATAGGGTTAAGCATACCGAGACCATATTCCCATACTACTAAATTTGTATAGCACATACCTAAAGTATTCTCTTTACATTAATACATAGTGTCAGTTTAACACACCTGAAATGCAATTTCATGATATGGGGCATTTTAACTGAAAACTGGTTTTCATTACCACAGGAAAGTGAAAAGACAGCAGCTGAAGTCACAGATACATCTGGAACACCTACTTCATCCAAGGCTGAGGAACCAGATGGGAGTGAACCGGTCAGTACTTAGAAAGAGATTATAAATGATTGATTCTTACAGATCAAAAGGTAAAACTGTCTAAGGGATGGTATTTTGGCCACAGCCTCCAAACTGCCCATAGCTGCATTCTGGTAGGAGTTAAGCCTTTCTAGAAGACTGTGGTGTTAGCTGACTAAATCCTCAAATTTAAAACACCCTATTGTATTCAGGTATGTTACTGACTAAAGCATGAATATACTTAAAGAGGAGGCAGCCTTTCTGTGCTGTGTGAACATTTATGTACAATGTGTACTAAATCACTTTATTTCTGGTATCAGTAGTGTAATCCTTGCTCAGAATTTATGTTGTTATAATAATATGCTTTATAGTTAAGGTTGCTTTAATAGCAGCCTGTTTTACAAATGTTCTCTCAATAGATTTATGAAAATACTTTTGACTGTTCTTAGGGTCAGCTTTTCACAGGTGTTTTTTCCACTGAGGCAAATCAGATGTGTATGCAAGATCACATATAGCCCCAATTTTTATAATTTTCTGATAATTACATATTTAAAAATATTCTTGAGGCTTTGGGCATATTTTATGGATTCTTTAATAAGAAAATTGCAAAACCAGAAGTGAAAATGAGTCCTAAGTCCTGCTGCCTAAGTAGTACATGTGCCAAGTTTTCATGCCTAAAGTCGTTAGATTACATTGGCTTTTGGAGATGTTATTTCAGGTTTTATAGTGGTATGTTTGCTACAAATTAAGAACAGATTGATAAAATAAGACATAGGTTTGTACTATTGATTCTGCCCTCACAATCACAATGCCTCATCCAAATTTGCTGGATTTTGTAATAGAAGTCTGGTGATGACATTCATTGTATTGAATGGAAGAATACATGATTATACTGATAACCACCAACTTGTCTATCATGGGCAGTTTTTTCCTATTTTCCTTTTTACAAAGTTCAGTGAATGCTGGTAAGTGATAGAATTTTTTTTTGTTGTTGTTTTTCAGAGTCTAACAGATCTCCCAACAGTAACAGAAGAAAGTTAGAACTGACCTGAAAGCAGTAAATATATTTTCTACTCATTACTTGCTGATCCTGAAGTGTAGTATCTTGATTTATGTGTTTTATAAATGGAACTGATTTACATACCAGTTTCTCTGGTGTCTGTTTTCAAGGTGTTTTATCAAGTCTATTGTTTCTGACACTGATTCTTCCTTTTTGTTCTTAAGCCCCTGTAGCTAGCATGGCTGACGTGCAGGAAGAAAATTGCAGCTTAAGTGAAAGCAGCAAATATATTTTCTACTTTTTGCATATCGAAGTAACCATAATAAATACAAATATAACTAATGTGTCAATATGATTTGAGGATAGATGCTATAATATGATAATTTGAATCAATATTAAAAGAATAAAATTCTACTGAAAATGATTTTCCAAGAATTTGAATGGTTTCTGACAGAAAAAGGGAATGCTCTACAGATTAAAAGATGGATAGAGTATTCTGGACATCAAACTTGGTGCAAAAATACAGTCAGATTTCCCAAATGTATTTTAAAGAGGTAAATTTAACTCTGACTCAATATGTACTGGAAGATTTTTTCCCCTAGAAGTCATGAGGTGGTCTTTTTAAGGTGTATGAGGTGTTTGCTCTAGGCTTTATTATTAGAAAAATATATTTATTATTATATTTATTATTAGAACCTTTTTTGGGTATTGTGTGGTACTAGGTAAGCTGCGTCTCCATATTAGTCTTGGTTAGTCAAGTTTTAAGACTTTTCTGCATTTCTCTTGAATTTGTGAATCCAGAAATTAAATCTGTGTTCTCTGTTAAATACCATTATTTTTTCTAAAACTTCACTTCTAAAAATTTAGAAGATTATTTAGCTTGATCCATGGCTATCTATAAAAATAAGTTTTAGAATCCTTAAAGATGCCTTTTTACAAGAACAGATGTTTGTAATCACTGGTATCTTGGTATGGGTTGTCAAGAATGTTCTGTGTTTCTTCATTATAAATGGAAAAGACATCAGCATTAAGAAATCCTGCTCTTCTTCAATAAAATGTGCCTTTGCATCTGTCTTCTACTACAGGTTAGATGGTCATGGCCAATATTGTGTAATGAAAATACCTTTCATTACAAAATCAGTGCATAGTTAATGCATTCACTGCATTCTTCAGTGTTGGGATGAAATAGATTTTTCTGATAATTTCACTTCAATTTTTTAATAGTATCGCTGAGTCTAAGGGGTTTACTATGCTTGGCAAACTGTTAAAAATATCTATACACCCAATGGACAAGGGCCAATCACATAATCAATGTTTTCCTGCTTTTTAACTTGTTTTCATCATGTAGATCAGACTAAGAATAATCTTACCAAATTTTAAAAACATGAGCACTATTGATTTTTCATATAGTAATATATTATTTTTTCCCTTGAAGATAAGTACCTTTATTAAAAAAATCCTGTACCCATCTTATTACTACATTGCTTTTTGGATGCTATTAATAACCACATCTTATATGAGTATCCTTAAAGTCAAAAGAGGAAAATGTCACCAGGTATAAATACTTGGAAATGTTTGTGTAACTTTTGGAGTCATGAAAAATGGAACTACTTTTTGTGTCTAAGTGGTCAGGTTTTGCTATCTACAATAATTCTGATTGGTTTGCAATTTCTGTGATAGTCAAAACCTTTCCTGTGACATGAATAAACTCTTGTGGTTGATGTTCCAGTAAACAGATTTTGACACAGTTTTCAATTATATTTGTTAGTAACAGTTACAGTAGAATCATTCAAGGACACATTGTGATACCACAGTTCTAATTACAGCTGTTAACACTGCATGCACAGCAGCCTCTTGTGCCAATCTCAAAGGGATGGAGAAAATGGATAATCAGATGGACTTTGTCTTTTAAACCAGTATGTATAACTGATACTTAATATTTAGATTAACACTTTCAAAAATTGGTAACTCATGTCCATTTACACTTAATGTCCAGTCATGCTGACCATGAAAATTTCAACCTTCATACAGCCTTAAAAATGTAAGACAATATTTTAAAACATGCTAGAAATTAGTTCTAATGACATGTTGCTTTCATTTTTTTTATCGTTTCTTACTGTTTGTATCTTTGTTTGATTTCATTATATATGTGTGTCCACTAGAGTGCATCCTAAATAAGCACAATGGGAACTCTGTCAATTAGAGCCCATGAAAACTACAACTTCTGTTGGTCATTTTGTTCCAGCTTATTTTTAACTATGACTTTCTATGTGATGCTGCAGTCCATATTCCTCACTTTATTTCAAGGTAGGAAGTTTTATATGGAAACTTTAAACAGAAAGTTACTGAGCAAGGGTCAAAATCAAGTGGTCGATTCCAGTTTACCCGTTTCTTTATTATTAGGTACAGAAAACATTTGTTGTTAAAATGTTATTTATAGGAATTCCCATTTTTTTCAGGATCTGATGTGCACAGACCTGGTGCATTATTCCCCTTCTACAGCTTTATAGGAATTCTTATCTTGGGTATGTGACAAGAGGTAAACAGTTCTTGGCTCAGTGCTTTCTTGAGGTGCAAACCTGCCTGTAGGTTACTTGAAAATGTAGTTCACAACAAAGATAACCTCTGCTTGGGTGTTTAAACCTGGAGGGAAATTAAGGCAACTTAAAATAATTTTTGCCTTCTTTTTCTGAACTTCCACCTTCTTTGGAGTATAGCAAGCTAGAGCCTGGAGAAATACACATGACTATTTTAGTTACTGCACATGATGTGATTTCAGAAGTGTTAACACAATTTAACCTCTGCATAAAATGTAAAATTGTATGTTGGAAAGAAAAAAAACAATTATAAAATGTAAGTTCATCTGCAGCTTACATGCCCTTTAAATAAATTTTTATGGCATAAAGAAGATAGAATTCAAGTACAGATAATGAAAACTGTCACTGAAAATAAGGTGCTAAATACTGACAGAAGATTGATGAAGTTGTAATTTTTCCTTTCTTCAAAGTAAGGGCAGTCTTGTTTAGGCTGTTCAGGCCCTGTCCAGATCCTTCAGAGAACATGCTAATAGTAACAAGCCCATTCACAGCTGTTCTCATTCCAGCAATACTGAAGCACAGGGATGAAAGCAGATATGAAGCCCAAAATAGGACAAAATTATTCAGATTAACTATCAGTCTGCTCACAGAGGTGAAAACAGCTCTTCAGTGTGAGAACCTTCTCTTGCATGGGGAAATACGTGTTGCAGCAAGCACATTTTAAAGTTATCTTTTAATAGAATGGGTTTTATTAAGTTTGCAGTCCCCTTTATGATGAATGGTTTTCCTTCGTAGTCTAAAGGAACTAACTTACCTTTTTGTAAGCAAAAGTTTTATACAGTAATTTGCTGATGGTAATGGCATCCAGATGAATTAGTCTGGATTAAACATTAAATTGAATTCCTCTGAGCTTTGCTAATACAGCTTACTCATATTTAAAGTCAGCTATTAATTGCTTTACTTCTGTGAAGATTTTCCTGTACTTAGAAAAAGAGCAGTGTTGTCTATTGACTACAGCTAGAAATGAGAGTCTAAGCCTGTTATTTGCTGATAAGGATTGATGTACTTCTTAAGATACCTTACCAGTGTACTTGTTTGCTTTTATGGTTTTGTTTTTGAGGGGTTCCTTTTTTTGGGGTTTCATTTGGGTTTTTTTGTGGGGCAGTTTGTTTGCTTGGTGTTATTACTTTTGTTTGTTTTCTAGCACTGCCTTTATGGACTGTCACGGAGTCATTGTGTTTTGTACTTGTGTACTTGTTATAATTCCTGCAATGGAAGAAGTTACACTATTACAAGCATCTGTACAGGTATTGGGCTAATAGTAATGCAAGAAGGGCCAGGTAGAGGAAGATGCTCTTTTTTTTGAGCTGTCACAGTGTAGCAGATTTTTAAGAAGTTAAGCAGACGACTCATTCCCGGAATTTGAGAGTTCTCAGATGTATATGCAACTTCAATACTGTGGGTTAACTTGTACGTCATAGAATCATTATCATTAACCAAAATCAGTGTTTAACTTAGATCAGAATTTTTGTAATCTACGCTATTTTTTTATTTTAAATAAATTAGAAGATACTATATCATGAAAAATTACATTCATTAGAGCCTGTCTGAAGATACTGAGTGCTCCCAATTTTTCTTTAGTTGTAGGTCATCCAAAATCAATGCTCAAAAATTCAAACAATTTTATTATTAATACTGGGCATGTTTGTTTTATCACCTGAAAGTAAATGCACATTCATACTGACAAGTAATGTAATGAGCAGAGAAGGTTGCCATTTGGTTCTTGTTGATTAATCTTTTTTGAGTCATCTATTTCAAAGGCTGTATTGACATTTCTGTACTGCTACAGAAATATATGCTTCACTAAAAATTCCAAATTTTCCCCCATTACTTTCATCTATCACAATTTTAAATTTCAATGTACTTTAAATGATGATGTCAAGCTTGGATTTGATTTAGAAATAAATATTGACTTTTAGGCATATCACACCAAAGTTATCTGAATAATCCTAGCTTCTCCAAGGGCATTTAGAAAGTTTAGGAATTTTTTCATGAACTCCCCTGGGGAATTCTGCCATTTTCTCCATGTAGTCATTCATGGATCTCAATAGAGGTTGATATCATAAAAGTTTTGGGTTCTTCTTCCAAAAATCTTGGGAAAATACTCATGGAAAATGTGACTTTAGTTTGATGCAAGAACCAACTGGTGTTTGAGTTCAGCAAATTATTTCATTCAGTAGTACCTCCATAGTTTAGATGTTGTCTAGCAGATGCCAGATAAAGAAATTGGCTTTTTCTGGTGGAGGAGGTGGATGTATGTTTGAACTTGATCACTATTTTGGTTAGTCTGTTTTTCTTAATGAACTGAGTCATATTTTCAGCTCCATTATAGAGCTGATTGTTGTTGTTTTGTTTCAAAAAATATTGAGGCAAACTCTTTTTTGGCACACTGAAGATGCCTTCCAAGGATCTCAGTCTTGGTCTCATTGAAGTTGCTGAAAAAGTTGTGGTTGACATAATAAGAGGATTGAGCTCTTAATAACATGGAGTTCTACCTCTGAGAAGCTATCTCCTAGTTATTAAACTTTTAATGAATTGGTTGCCTCAAACTGTATGCAAGGCAGATACCACAGAAATAAAAAGAGCTTAATTGTAGGGAGGGTTGGAGAGAGCAAACATTCAGATGATAAATCATTCCCATTTCAGCACAGGGGCACTGCAGCTCTTTTGCTCTGTTTCAAGTCACATTCCTGGGAGTGTGTTAGGCTTCTCCAATCATTCTGCCTAATTTCTACTCCACCTCTTGGATGTACTTTCTTGCAGAAATGACTGGCTGCACACAGACACACCTGTATTTGGTTCATTATCTTAAGCAATTGCGGTTTTGCCACTGATGTGTTTAGTAGATAAGTTGAAAAAATTCTATTTATTTAGCTGATAATTGTAACCCTGGAAACAGGATCTGTTTGTTTCATTGTAAGCCAGGCTGCGCTGAAAAGTTACCCTTAGGCCCTGACAGCTGAAAATTTCTAGGGCTGGGGCTGTGATGCAGTTCTGGGACAGCTGTTCTTCAACATTTTTTCTGTGGGCATATATATCTAAGTGGAGCCTATAGCAAAAAAGCACCAGTACTTTGTTTCTCACTTGAACTTGGGTTAAGTGTTATTGTATTTGCTTTTAAAACTATTGAGTCAGATTTATTGGTAAGAAGTATGAACCCTACAAAAACTACCACTGATGATATACTAAAGCACTATAGTGAAACACTAACAGTTCTCTTATCTCAAAGGTTTGTGTTTATAGCAAAGCATATAACATAAGCTGACTCTTAGCATCTTTAGGATAAATGGTTTTGCCACTGCTCACATGTCGGTTGCTGTTAACTGTAGCATGTTTCCCCCTTACCTTCCTTATGTGACTTTTCTTGGTTTTTTTTGTTTTTTAGCTATCACTTAGAAACTCAGCATAGTTACAGTGTGTGAGTCTGTCTGTGAATTTGCCCAAGCTTTGTATGGCACAAAACATCAGGAAATACAGCCAGACCTATATATTTCTATTTCTATACATTTAGCCTCTCTTTTGATAAAGGCAGGCTTCTTTATTTTGGTGCAGTTTCTTCAAAAGTCTCTCCAGCAGCTACAACTCTTTCATTATTCTGTGACTACAAGAAAGTCACCACTTTTGTGTGTGGTGAGCTCATGCAGCTGGCAGCAATACACCAATATGCTTTCCCATTCTTTTCCACCACTTCTTTAAATCAAAGGACCATCTAACCTTTAGAGAAGGGTCCATTGACTTCTCTCAATTTTGCTTTGTTTGGTAGAATAAGTAAATTTGTAGTTTTAAGTAAAATAGTTTTTCATTGCTTACAGTATTTCATTGTTATAAACACCATAAACATGAAACCTGCAGCTTTGAATAGGTTCACATATTTGCAAACTCAAAATCTGGAAATGAATTTCATATTTCAGTTTCTAAGGAGATCAGGTCTGTGCTTACTGAATTTGCTGGCAGGAATCCAACTTGAGTCCTAGTAAAACACTCATGCCAACTGCGTGGGAATATCTGTATGTGTCTTAAAAAGAATTACACATTGAAATAACCTTGCTGATCTTGCCTCTAAAGACTTACAGAATCCCAGTGGCATGTTTTATGGTACTGCAGAGGTGGAGAGGGAACAAACTAGAGCTGATTACACAAAACCTCTGACTTTTGGGATTCTAAGCCATTGGTAGCAATTGAGAAGAATATAACAATATGCTGCAGTATAAACTTGCCATTAGTTTTCTCATTAGCCAAGATTTCTAAAAACACAGAAAAGAGGATACCTGAGTGGAGTTTGCTTATGTGAGGTGCTGATTTCAATACCAATTTTCAAAAGCAGAAAATGAGATGCTTCACTTCATTAGCTAAACATTCTAATACGTGTGAGCCAAATGTTTTTTTCTTCTGAGTCAATAGGGGTAGTTGATATGTTTTGATTGTGGCAGGTCTGCTCTGATCTCTGTTTTCTGGCTGACTTATCAAACTGTTGAGAGGCCAAAGGCAACACTGGTGTTTAATTACAAGCAGCACAGATTGTGGACATAAGAAAGAATCAGCAGCAGAAAACCTGTAAACTGTCAACCTCTTGTCAAGAAACAGGAAAGAATCCTCTGCATAGAAATCGAATCAGTGATTGGTATGAATGGAGGAAATTTAGGTGCTCCTTAAATCGATTAGTAGGAAAACCTGGAAGAGGGAAAAAAGAAGAATCAAGGGGTAAGAAAATATTGGAGGTGAAGAAAGATAGTGATATACTGTAAGATCAACTCTTCCATATCTTTAGCTATGAGCTGTTACCTGTGGGGAGCCTTTATACCTATGTAGGGTAGGGTTTAAGATGGTAAAGAGAATAGGTTTGTCCTTCTCTTCCCCTGCCTACTAGAGCTGCAGGCTTCAGTCTGCACTTAAAGAATGAAAACTGTCTTCTTCCTTGAGATGATCTAGTGTTGCTGGTTTATTTTCTGGAGTACTGAGATTTGTGCATAACTTGAATACTCTCTATTGCAAAAATGAAAAAGTTATTGATCTTAAACCTTGAGAATAAAATTTTGAAGTTTATAGTCTTAATTCACATTGCAAACACTGATCATATTCAGGAAGTTTTTGGGGGGCTTTTTCTGTTAATTTGAATATTTTTTCATGTTTTACTATAACAGGTAAGATGTAACATTCCAGGTACTGATATTTCTTATTGCTACAAGTGTTCTTGTTGCTAAGGGTCAAAGCAAGATTGTAACCTATCACAAGTCTTGAGCTTTTTAGTTTCTTTCAGGGTAAAGGACTTGGAAGGAAAAAAAAAAAAGAGGAAGAGTATCATAATGAAACTGTGAGAAGGCAACTGTATCTATAAGCCTAAAGATCTTTTGGTGAGATCCCTTTTTCCATTCTGTATTCTGTTAATAGGAATCTAAAAATAGGGATGTGTTGTGATTGCTGTATGAATTTTTGTAGAGTACTGTTTATATACTCGTGTTAGTTGATTCTACATACCCTTCATCCATTACTTAATATCCCTTGCTTAGACAGATATCTAAGAATATTTTTGGCTGTGTTTTACTTCAGACCTCCTTATCTGAAACTGTGAAATGACCAACTGCAGTGAAATCTTTCAGACATAGATGAAAGATAATAATCTTTGCTGGTTGCTAATATATTTGCCCAGGTAAAGTATGTGAAATTGCTTACTTAAGTGGCAACCTTCCCAGTCTGGATCAACTGTAGTAACAAAGTCAAGCTGGAGAATTTCTGAAAGATGTTGCCAATCAGTTGATTTTGTTAAGAGTTTCCTGCAGACCTCACAGCACCAGTATAGCATTTGAGCTCTGTAGCAGTGACCGTGGGAGAGTTTCTCAAAAGGCTGTGAGTAACCATGGATAGGAATCATGACTAAAATGGGTGTTGGATGTGTGCAGTATCTTTTTCTCCTGATAGCCATACAAGCCTAATTCTTGAGCTCACAGCATTGTGTAGTTATTTTCAGTCATGCAAAATGCATGTAAAATTATGCTATGCATTATTTACTAGATTAGTACTGAGTGTTTGAGTAGATGTTTGCCTGTATCCAGCAGTTCAAGTATGTAAATATTTTCATTGCAAGCATAGAAGAGGTACATCTGCAAATACTGGTTATTGTTTCACATAAACTACATGTATGGGGAAGACTTGTAAAGGGTTTTGGTCCAGAGAAGTAACTACAGTTTTATACCAGATGAAGAAGTATCTTCTGGAATTATATCTCAGAAAAGTCAAATGCGTCTGAATTTCACCTAATGTTCCTTGTCAGGAAGCCAGAATTAATGAATTCCACAACTGTTCTTGCAGATAGGTTTCTGAAACCTGACTTCATGTACTAAAGTCAATATTTGTTTCAAAGTCCAAAGACCACCTGTACTGTAAACATCTATGAAACACTGCAGCAAAAACTCTTGGGTAATAGCTGTTTAAATGCATCAGTCTCTTTCCTAAGGTACTGAGGAAATCCTAATGGTTTACATATATACACTAATAATGTCACAAGACTCGGGAAAGCAGGAGATCGTACAGAGCCCACGCTGCTGGAAGCCAGCTGCAGTTCCCTAGCCAAACTGAGATACAGATCTATGGCTGTACTGGGGTTTAGTCTGGGCAGGTGACCAGACCTGTCATTCTCAGCAGAGAGCCCTAACTACTCCCACAGAAAGGAGCTGCGGCCCTTGCGCGTGGCTGTCGCGCCCCATGCAATTGAAATTAAGGGTTATGCTTTGTTACATGTCAGATGATAATCTTTCCTGAGCCAAACAACTGACCATAGCAGCTGGAAAAAACACCCAGTAAAATATATAGATGGCTTTTTGTAAGGTTTAAAGGAGACAGTTTCTAATTGAAGATTTTTCTGTACATGTCTAGGGCATAATTTTAACAGTAAATGGGTTAATTTACTAAGTTTACTAGAGTGGCTTATGAGTAAAATGCTAAATCTGTATGTTGTACACTGCTACATTTGCAAACTGAAACTTTTAATTGTGTGAGATGAATATAGAACAGGGCTCTATTCTTTCCCTTCTACCCTCTCATCATTTGTGAAGGATACAAAAAACTTGTGATTCTGTTGTAATAGGCCTTCACATAAACATGTAACACAGACAAATGCTTGTGCCTTGCTCTACAGAGCTTCTAACTTAAACAGGAAAACTGCCAAAGAATAAAGGCAGAACTAATTAAATACCAGTGTTGTTTAATGCTGTTTAAATGAAACAATAGTAACCAATCAGTAAATGGAAAACTTTAAACTTTAACTAATCTAGCTATTTTTGCACCATTTCTGGTACAACAAGGCTTAGTTATGAAGAATGATTAGGAAAAATACTTTTAAATTTACTGTTATCTCAGGATTGAGACATGAACTGCTAGTACTTTTATTAGGTGAATAAATAGAAAATTAATTAGTATTAATTTCTGCTCAGTTTTAAAGAAATAATGCTCCCAGTGAAATTAACACCAAGATATATTTTAATGAAAGCCCAATTTAGCCCCAGTGTAGCTTTAATTATTTCCTAAGAAACTAAAAGTTGCCACTTCATGTATAAAGGCCTGGCACGTATTACTTTGTAAAATGGCCATGAGCAACCTGTTCAAGTTGATTCTGCTTTGAGCAGAAGGTTGGAGTGGAGACTGTCCAGCTTCAAGCACTGTGATTCAGTGAGGTATTGGAATAGAGAATTTGAGGTCAAACAGATGCAAAAAGGACAAGCACAGGAGAGAGAAGCAAAATTATTTTCTCTGATATTGGTAACGGAAGAACCTGGAAACGCTTCCTAGGAAATGGCAGGGATGGCGGATGCAGCAGAGGATCTCTCTGAAGCTGAAGTTACTGTGGAATGAGTTACATAGAATGCACACTAAGAAATTGCTCTGACTGGAATTGGTATTTATTTAAAAAGTTGCAAAAGCCTTCCAGAATGAAAGAGCTGAATTGCTCATGGTCATGTGCAGGAGGTCCCATAGTCCAGAGAAGGTGAAAGGTGAGATGAAAGAATAAATGCTGGGTGATAGACACCCATCTCAGGGCACACACGACATTCTTTCCTTCTACAATCATAACCTTTTTTTCTGCTCTGCAGTATTTATTTTACCCTGAATGTTAATAGGCCAGTGAAATCTACACCTGCACGTTTGAGAGGCCTTGAGCCACTCTCATTTTCAGATAATACTAGATAGAGGCAAGAGTTTTGAAGCAGGTGGGAAGCGAGTTTTGAATTCCCCATGTTCCAACTCTATTGCTTTGCTCAGGTTTGTCATTCTTCATGCAAAGGAAATAAACACATCTTTACAAATCTTCCTTCTGTTAACTCTAAAAACAAACCAAAACAGCTACCTTCCCCCTAACCAAAATGTATAGGCTAAGTCAAAGCTTTTCACCAACCAACCAAAAAGCCCTCGAGGATATTCCCATGAGGCTTGTGTATCTTATTGCTCATTTCCAATAGGAAAAAAGATGGACTGCAGTAACTCCTTGAAAACACATTAGTGGTGCCATACAAACTACGAATAATAAACAGCAAAAATGAAGTTAGTATTAAAGTAGTTTTTGTAAGCACCTGAAAAATTGTTTCCACAGGCATTAATTAGGAGTAAATTCCTTGCATGAAGTGAGAATAAAATAGCCAAGTAAGAAATTTAAACTATTAGCCTGTTAAACAGTTAACTTGGTAAAATTATATCTGAAAATAAAGGTGAGAGAACAAAACAAAAGCATTTAGGAAAGCACTTTCCTACATGTTATTTGTATTCATGAAGTATTCCTGTATATTGCTACACTTAAGCATGTTTTGGTTCTTTAATGTAGTGGAAGTGTAATTTTAAGTTACTGTAGTAAAAGATCTCTACATATAAAGTCATTATCCTTAATATTTGAAACCTGTGATAAGAGAGAGAAATTGCACAACTTAAGAAGTTGTCTTCCCATAACTGATTCTAGTAATGCAGAAGTTCTTCCAAGTTCTTGATACAATACTCACTCAAAAGAAGTCACCAAAAAGTTGCTATGGTGGTGAAGCCATATGAGTGAAGGAGCCTGTACTGCTTGCCAGGAAAACTTGATTCTTCTGCACCTGAAGTGAGGATGCCTGTCCTAGAGATACCTGCTTCTTTCCCCTTCTACTGTCCTAGTGTTTTGTCTGTAATTTATTAGCTCAAACTTGTTTTATCACTTCTCCAGATATCACTCACGCATGTAGGCTCCATTCTCAGTGGTTTATGACCTGAATGGGATATCAGCAGTGACAAGAAGGGAGATGGAAATGCAAAGGAGAAAAAAAAAAAAAAAAACAAGAAAGGAAAATGTGTTTTAACTAAATGGATACAAACAAGGACAAAATGAGGGAAGGAGAGAAAGGCAAGTAAGTGTAGAAAAGGAGAAAATGAGCAAGTAAAACGATCTGATGAGAATGAGAGGTCTAGGGTCAAAACAATTTTTCAGTCATCTTTCTAGTGAATCAGCACCATCAACAGCAATCATTCATAAACATTTTTGTCAGTTAAGTCTTGTTCATTGTTTTCCAGGGCTTTCTCAAGGCTGCAGTAAATCTCTGCCTTCTGGTCGGTCTTTGTTATATGAACTAGAAGAGGGGTGGTCTTGCAGAACTGCTGTGAGTAAAAGCAGCAAAACTATAGGATGGTGCCAAATATGAAGAATCTTACAGTCAATAGAAAGATTTCCATTGTTATTCCAATTGAAACCGTGGTTTCAATTGGCATTATAGACAATACAGAGAGGCAGTGTTGTTTCTACATTAAGTTTTTTCCTGTCTTTAGCCTCATTTCAAAGCACAGGAATCATACTGATTTGGAAGATTTTATCAGTGGGTATCTTCTGAGTAAAGATCATAGTATATGGTCAAAAGGTAATACATTGATGGGCAATATATGAATTATAAAGAGATTTACAGAGAAACTTTATTAGGGCTCAGTCCAGGTGAGTTTGGCAATAAAGTTAACAGAAAATTTGGAATCTTGTTACATTGAGTGATGAGTCATTATCAATAAAGTGGAATAATGAAAAATGCTGATATCAATCATTCTCTTAGTATCATCCTTTTTTTTTTTCCGTGGAAAGAAGTTCTGTGCCAAAAAGACATGATGGTAAATCACTATCTTACCTTTTTACAAATATTTAAAAAGTCAAATTGTCTGGGAAGAGAAGCCAAATAAAATATTACATAACCCTACAATGCTCTAGCATTGGTCACAGATGTCGTAGAAGAGAACATGCTGAGGTGCTTCATGGCCATAAAGCAAATGTATTGCTCTTGATAGTAAAAGCACAGCTGGAAGAACAAATTGGAGGTTTTACACAAGTTCATATGAAATGCAGCTGGGCAACATTTCTGGAGTACTAGTACCAGAGAGGTTTTTTAATGAAGGGTGACCCTCCAAAGGTCACAAGGACATTTAACTAGACAGAAGCAAGTCCAAAAAGAACTGTGAAAACAAAATAAACAATGGTTCTGCAAACTCATTCCTCATGTGTGTCAAATACTTGTGCTCTTCAGCCTTTTGAGAGCTTGTGGTTTTTTATTTTTACATGTTATAAGAGGATTATGTGAGAAGCCTGCATGCTCCTGGTGTTACCTTAAAACCATGAATGCTGATTCCGAGACTACAATTTCTCTCCCTAAGAGGCATTGAAAACCAAGAAAAAGCAAAACCAGAAGCAAGAGAGAGTGGGACTCACAGGCTGATGATAATCAGTCTTGTCTGCTTTTGTTGGATGATTATTTGTAGAATCAGAAAGAAAACTCTTAATATATACAAAAAGTGTTTTTTGTTTCATCCATTCCCATTGTGTCTTTTGGTGCCTCCATAAGGAAGAAGAAAACATTTGCATTTAAGAATGAGTGCTTATCACTGGTGTTATTTTACTTTAAAAGTTAATTTAATTTTTGAATGTTACAGATTAACTAGGTTTAATATGGTTAGTTACTCTTTGGTCTTTTTTTTTTTTTTTTTTTTTTTACAAATTCTATTTTCTGGGTGGTGTTAATGTGTAATTTATTCAGGCTGGGATAGCATCTTCATGTCTGTGGGGTGACCACAGTTTACTCCAGAGAAATCTGTGCCTCATAATGTGTATCTGATGAGTGAATTTGTGGAATTTTTTATGTGCAACCAGTGCTCATCATTCCATGAGGTGAGTTCTGTTCAATAGAAAACTAAGAACGAATATTTGAAATGAATGATGCCATGTTGATGACAATTAGAGAGGGGCCAATGCTGCAGCAGATTACTGGTGAACATTCACAAGCATTGCTTATTGTTTTCAGGAATGTAGGCAGAAAGTGAAAATTCCAATGAATTCTTACATAAATATGTAGCAGTGCAGAAATTTGAATCCAAGGAACCGTCTTGGGGGGTTTTAAAAAATGATAATGGCTAAGGGTTTGAAGTAAGCTAAGTTTTTAAACTGAAGAGTTAAAGGAATTCATTTTTTTTCATAGACCAGTGCTTTGCTCAGAGATTGAGACTATAATGGTTTTTGTAAAGGAAATAAGGAAAATTACACCTATTTATAATGATGCAGCAGTGGTGGGCATTTTGTGGATCTGTCCCATGGGTATGTTTACTTTTTTTTATATACTCACTTAAAGACACAAATACCCACTAAATGCCCTCTAGCTTCATACCTGACATACCATCAGCATATTCCAGACATGAGCCATCTGACCAGAAGAAATTCTCTGCAGCAGAACTGATCACTGAGTTGAGGTGTGGAAGTTGTATTTCTAAGGGTTATGGAATACAATATGGGAATATGATACAAATATATAATTAAAATGGACCTGAATTAATAGAAGAAAGGATGGGGGAAGAGAAAAGCAGAGGCTGAAGGGCGAGCTCTGTGTAGCAGACTGTGAAGCAGCCGTGGTGCTAGATCTTATCAGATGTTTTGTCTCTCAAACGTGCACGAGAAATGAATGAAAATGAAAAAAACAATTCACAAGGGAATTCTAGTTTTCTAGAGATGAAAAAGTAAAAGGAAAATACGGTTATATGATGCAGAGCAAACTTTTTCTAGTCCTTCTTTAGGAAAGACATGCATTTACATATTTTGTATCCATCCCTGCAAAACCACAACACAGAGTTGGAAGTACACCATAGATCCCAGAGTCAGGGGAGAGCCAAAGAGAAGAGCAGCTGACCTGAACTGTCACTAGCACTCCTGTATTTCTTCATGCTCAGTGGAGCTGCTAAGGTAACCGGTCTTGCACAGGTTGAATCCAGAGTCTTTCCAAGAACTGAGTTAATTAGTGAAGTATCCTAAAGTTAACTAACTCCCCTGCCAAGAAATGGGCTCTTCCATTTTCCTCACATGATTTTCTGGGCACTTTCACTTTTCCATATATAGGAGCAGCTCAGGGACTGACAGATCAGGCTAGGTAGGGATACAGACTTCAGGCACATGCATACTCCCTGCGTGCAGGCACGGATGCAGGCACACGCTGCTGTCACGCACTGAAATTCAAGTTAGCCCAAGAGGTAATAAGTGAAGACAGTGACAGTCCTGCTGATAAAGAGCCTTCTTAAACAGAAGGCACTAAAGGTAGAGCTCTTCAACCACCGTTTATAATAATCTGTCAGGAAAAGCATCACAACCATGAATGGGCCAGTGGATGGTTTATGTGATTACACGCTTGATGATGAAGGGGCTTTCATGTTCACCTCAGAGTCCGTGGGAGAAGGACATCCAGGTAAGAAGCCAGCTCTGGTGAAAGTCTACAAAGTATAGTATTTTCATTTGAGGTGTTTTAAAAGCCTAAAGAAGAATTCACCTGGTGTTAATCTTACTAGAGAAGTTATTTGTAACAGGATTCTTTTTCTACTTTATTTCTACTGGACTTTTGCCCATACAGACTGTAGAACTGCTGTAACTAGAGTGCTTCCAACATGAGCTTATGTGCTTTTGCAGGGTGTGTGTTCAGCTGAGGAAGGCAGTGAGGTTTATGGTTGCTGCTCCTTCCTTTTCATCTAAATTTCTTTCAGTATTCCTATGGAGACACTACTGTATCTCTGACAGGGTCAAGTTTCACATATGGATAAGAATGCATAGCTTGCTTCTCAAGTTCCATATCTTTATGGGCCCTGTGAAACTGTTCTGCACATATGGAGTGCTCTAAGACTGTCGCCCGTGACAGGAATATCCCTAAGTAGCCTATCTTAGAGCCTTTTTTTAGTGGTCCCAGCAGCTGTACATGGCAAAGTCACCAATTTGCCCCCCACTTCCCACCCCTTTCCATCATCTGATGCAATATATGGAATTGCTTAAGCAAATAGTGGACAGTTATTTGCTAAACTTTATGTATGGTCAGCAGAGATTAGTTCAATTTTATTGAAAACAAATATTCATCCACCATAAACATACACCTTATGTCAACAGCAACTGTTCCCTCAAGTGAGGCCAGGGGATAATGGGCTATTTGATGTCCTGAAAAGTGTATTTGTTTTAGAAGCCTATTTGGTAGCCTGTACTTTTTGCTGTAATAAGGCTTTTCAGGTCTGTATTCATGTTATGTGAGTAAATCATAAATGGCTGGAATGATTTTATAGCAGAAGATAAAAAGGTCAGCAATGAGAAATGTATAATTTGATACTCTTCTATATTAACTTATTACTGCAGATCAAATCCATGGCTGATGCAATTGAGTACATCTCCATCAATGTGAAGGCAACTAACTACATCAGGTTAAACCAGTTGGGGTTCTTTCTGATGTAACAGAGTCAGAAAATGACAGCTACATTTTGTCCTTGGAACAAAAGTCCCATGTCAAATTTATATATCATTACATCCAGTGTCTGTAGTGCTATGTAGTTTCATGGGAAAAAGAACATAATATAACGTGGTGATTTTACATGGATGATGTTATTTCCAAAGACAACTGGTCAGAATTTATGCTACTCTAATCATTATTTTTTAATCATGTTGGGGCAATAATAGTGAAGTCTCAGAGCAGAGAGAGTTCAACTGAGTCCCCAGATTTAGCCTTGCCCCTTGGTTTCTTTCCTTTACCAGTCCTCTCTTTATCTTGTTTATTGTTTTAGAATTTGGCCAATTTTTTAGTTCTTATTCACATTCCCTCTTTTATTTCCAAACCCTCTATTGGCCCTCAGTAGCTTTCTTTTAAGCCCCATGATTATTTTTCTGGTGTGCTGAAATACCAGGCAGGCCCTTGAGAAACACAGTTACCCCTTGAGTATCTCTGCAGCTTTCTCGCTGGCAGAGCTCCCTGGCTCTCTGGGTACTATGAGATACAAAGTACCAACCTGGCAGGTTTATTTTGGAGCGAGTGGAAAACTGAAATTTCCCTGGGTGTTTTCAAGGCTGTGATGCTTATACTTTCTTAAACAGCCTAGATCTTCAGCTAGGGTACTGAAAACCCCAGTGCCTAGGGCAAAGGGACGATAGAGATTTTCCAGATCAAAGGAGGACAGACTGGCAGTAAGTAACTCTGGGCTGTCCTGCAGATTCTTTTTCCTGAGCATCAGCAATGGATCTTAATCATCTCAGTGATAGCTCTGGCTCCTGACAGCAAACTGATCACCCCTACATCCTGGCCAAGCCCCTCTTCTCCCCTCTGTGGTTTTGCGCAAGACGTGTAGACATGCCATTAGGATTTTATCACCCAGGAAAATCTTGGCTATTTCTTAAAATGAGGCCCACTGCCTGAGGCTGTAGTTGGGCTTCTGAATGTTATCTGCAGCAATAGAATTTTATTGTGAGTTTTGATTTCCTCTGTTTATACAAAATGGATAATTTGCGTGTTCTTGATTATTTCTCTTCCGTATGCGATAGTATAATTTTGCTAGAGGGCATTATGTGAAGTAAAGATCCTGAACCAGATCTTTGTCTGGTGGAAATTTGAATTGTTCTGATTATATTAGCTGAGTATTGAATGTTTTAATGGAGACCTTCTTAATGCACACAGCAGGAGAAATTACATGCTTATTTATTTGAGTGTACAGGGAACTGCCTTGTATCTGTGCAATGCCTAGAGCTGGGTGTCACTGAGGAGTCCAGATTCCATAGAAGCAAGTAATAGCTGTCAATAATTAACCTACAGCTATCACCCGTGCTGCCCAAAGACATTATAGAAGCCTGTTTATGCCATTTTCTCACTCCATATTCTTCAAAATCCCTTGGGCATAACATTTGGGAATTCCTTTCAGATCTTTAATCATTTAGTCATTTAGTGGTGTAAATTCCAAACTCTCTGAAGACTTACACGACTTCTTCCTTTCAATATAATAATTAAAGCACACAGACAGAAGCATGAAAAAGAGAACATTTATTTTTTTTGGTTGCTGTATTTTGTCACTGCTCCATTTTCCTTAGTCCAGCAGTGTCTGTCATGCTGCACAGATCCCATGGTGCTTTGAAAAGCATCGTGTGTTTCTGTGCCCCACAGTGTCTTACAGATGTCAAACCACCAAGGAGTAATTCCTTCCCCTATCTGGTGTGGCTTCAGGTGGAATTGCCTGCAGACTGAATGCCATTCAGTTTTCCAGAAAGTATCAAGGAATCTCTTTAAAAATATAAGACCAAACATCTTCTAAAAGCACCCTCAGGTTTTCAACCATATTAAAAACATATGTTTATCTTGTAGATATTCACAAGGAAAAAAAAAAAATCATGAAGGGAAACCCCCCCAGAAAATGCAGATCTGTCCAGCATGTCTTATATCTAAGATTATATATACTTAATGATATGCATGATGCTTCAGTAAACTGTGCATTGAACAAGGAGAACAGATGTACAAGACATTTGAGCACTGTTAATATTGCAGTACCAATGCAGTTATCAACTAGCACTCCTCAAGGGTTCTTTTAAATAGGAAAAATGTACAGCACAATGCAGGTATTTAAAGTCTTTCTAGTGAAAGTCTTTTGTAGGAAAGCTGATTTTTTAATTAAATGCTTACGATAAGTATCTGTGATGCTTCCTTGTTTAATTTTTTTAGCAGAAAACTGAGAATTGTGAAGTTTGCCATATTTTGAATATAAAAATTCACATTCTAGTTTATTTTTTTTCTTTTGATAAAAATCACATATCATTAAAAATATTGAATTTAATGTTGATGATTACAGGTTTTGAAGAAAACCAACCTTGCCATTTCAAATGTTGAATGTTTATTATATTTACTACACCATCAAAGCCAGAAGTGTGGCTGTACCACTTTGTTGTGCTTTGCGGAGCTTTTTTGAATAAAATTTTCAGTTTTTACTGCTGTTCATAGTTGGTTTTTTTTTTTTTTTTTTCCTCTGTGTTGTGAGTCTGTGAAACTGAATTCCTGTGAAGGTTCTGAGAACTTTTGTTAGGCTTTTACATACTCTAGATTCATGTAAAAAACTTAAGTCTGGAAAAACTATCTGGAAAACCATCTGGAAAACTGTGAAGTTCTTTGTAATGATCAGAGATCACCTTTGTTGTTGAACACCTCCTTTACTTCCTAGTATTACAAGTGGGATTTTGAGTAGGGTTTATCATCAGCCTCCCTAGGCTCATTTTATGGTTAGCAAGAGCTGTTTCATGGCTAGTTGGCATCTCTGGATGACTGGATTTCATAAAAAAGAGTCATGGCTGTCTAATACTTTCCTGCTCAGTCATTTTAGACACCCCTTTTGCAATATTAATTCTCTTGGATAGTAATTCATGACATGAAGGTATGGATGGACTGAATTCTGACCTATTACATGGTTTTTTTTAAGATTACAGTGTCTCACTAGAGGTGTTCCATTATGCTTTCCCTGTTTCTAAAAAAGAAGAAAAAATAAAAAGGAAAAAAATAATGGATAAACTTAAACTTCTCACACTTAGCAGATAATAAGAGAAATGGGCCAGCTGAGATGAGAAATTTAAATAACATAATGAAGGGTGCACAAAGCCTGCTAAGCATTGCTAAAAATAGAATGCCTGGTTTTATTTTACACCAGAGACCTTTACGAATAGACATGCCTTTACTTTAATGCATTAATCAGCCAATCATCCAGCTGGATCTCTCTTTCCCATCATGATAGACATATCTGCATCTGGATTTGGGTTTAGTTGCACTAGGACTGCTGGTTGTTGCACCAACAATCAGATATGACATGTATTATCAAACTGATTTGCCTCAGACTATTTACATGTAAAGGTATGCTCCAAGTATAGAAGATCAAATTATTCTAATCTGTTATTTTAATTTGTTAGGGTCTCACGCAGATGTTAAAGATCAGAAGGGTTCTCCAAAATATAATCTGATCTGACCTTCATACATAGATAATAATATTTCTTGCAAGAGCTCTTCAAACAAGCTAGTAAATAGCAGTTGAATTTCATTCATACCTTGTAAAAAGATATCCAATTTTCATGTAGACATTTGAAGGATCAGGAATTCTGCATGCCTCTAGATGAATGGTTTCCATGGCTTTCACTCTTTCCAGATTTTCCTTTCTGAATCTTTATCTGTGTCTTTTTAACTTTCATTTATTAACTGTAGTTACATTATTTCCCATCAGAAAAAAAACCCTTTCCTCTCAGCACAATATTTTCAGGTTCTTTCTTAGGGACTGGGATCTCAGTGCCTATAGGGGTTTCCGCTGGTAGGCTGCCTTTCCTTCAGCCTTTCAGAACTAGATTGAGTTTGATTGATTTCATCCTGTAAGATAGACTTTGCTGATTTAGGGCATTCTCCTCATTCTGTCCTAAATCCTCCCACAGCTTCTTAACACCTTTCTTGAGTGTTTTGGCAGGAATGCATATCATATCCCTATGTGTGCCATACAGGGAACTTAGACATGTGGGACAGTGGCATCTAATGCAGGTGAGACATGCTTCGTGTGGAGCTAGGACAGCAATAAAGGTTGTTCATTGAAACTCTGGGAGGTGAAAAAAAGACTACAAAGCAGTCCCAGTCACTGGAGTTTACTGCTGGGTATTGGACCTGCACTAAGAAAGCCATTCTAACACCAGTTGCTCTGTTGTCTCACCCAGGCAATAAAAAATTGCATATTTTTGTCACTATTTCTTGCTTTTATGCTTGAAAATGTGGATATATTTCCTTATAAAAATGAAAACTTTGAAGAGAACAAGCAAAGATACATTTTAATCACTCCTGCCACCTTTATATTCAGGTTTGCTAAACAAGGTTCAGTTGGACATCTGATTAAATTGCAAGGATGGTGTCTGATTCCTGTTTGGTAATAATTGTCCCAAATTTAGTAATCCATGTACAGTTCTTGCAAGGCTGAAAGTTCCAAAGCAGCCTACATTTACTTATTGTCTTTTGTGTTCATTCTTTTTGTGTTGAAGTGGTGAGATGGGAGTGAATATGGGAGATGAGAGTGTTAGGATCACATTAGTTCTCCAGTCCTTGATTTGTCCCTCTTAGCTAAATGTACGCCTTCTTCATGAAAATAAGTGAGAATTTATTTTTATTAGAGCTTAAGTGTATTAAAAGCCTCTAATGACAGACTCTTACAAAACATTGCTTTCCAACATATTGTGTTGCACACAGCAAGGCAGGAGATTAATTTATTTTGCCACACAGCTTGTTATATCAAAATCTAAAAGCAATACTAGACCTATTTTTAAAGAACAATAACATTAAATTATATAAGAAAATTAACCACTTTTATGTGGAAGACACTGCTATAGTTGCTGCCCTTTTGTATGCATTGGATTAGCTAGATTATTTGATTAAGATTCAATATTTGTTTTAAAGATTAGAAAAAAAAGAAAGAAAAAGATAAAATATTATTATGACATCTTGATCTGAAACCTTTGTATTTGGCATGTACCTAAAGGTTTACCTCAGGCAAACTTCAGCTGGTAACCCCTTCTTTGCTTTTGTGTGTGTATTCCTGCACTGCCTTAGGTGGGTTGCAGGGATTATTAGGAGGTGACATGGCCAGATGGTAGGAAGAAGTGACAAAAAGCAACCCAAAACCCAGCCCTCCAGTGAGCTGTGCATTGTCTCTATTAATCTAAACACTCTCTCAGGCTTCACCACCAGTGTTGGTCAGGTACGTTGTCACTTTCTGTTGGGGCGAGGGAAGCTGGTGCTGGAACATCTCCGTTCCATTAGAGCACCACTGGTTTGCAGAGCTGGTGGTGCTGGAGAAGGGGAAAGCTGTGAGTAAAACCTCTTAACCTCTCCAGTTACTCTGTGCATTGCACACTCGTTTCACATCTAAGTGCAGAAACTACAGATAAAGTTGTAGTTAGTTACTTTACACCGGTAGGTAAATTCCCCACTGTGTCTACTGAGTGTGCTGGAAGGATGTTTACTATTTCTTTCTATTCAGCTACCTTAAATATGGCAGTAATAAGCAATAAAAGAATTCCTTTCTGAAATACCTACTGAAAGTGATGCAAATAGTCCATGTTTTGTATTGGGAGCTGTGGTTTCGAATCACAGCTTTGATGTCTTGCAGATAAAATCTGTGATCAAATCAGCGATGCTGTACTAGACGCCCATCTCAAGCAGGACCCAAATGCCAAGGTTGCTTGTGGTAAGATGTTTGCTGCTTTGCTTCAATTCATCACACAGTCACGTTCTTTTTTTAGGAGGTTTTCAAAGGCCTAGCTCACTTCACTCTCAAAAAATGACATAAGAATTTCAGTTTTCGAGAGGAGAGATGAGAAGAAACAGTAAATTTTCATAAAGACTGAGGCCCAAGCAGGCTGTAGAAGAGTAGAGCCATAGATTTTGTGTGTGGACTGAATTGTCCTGGAAGAAACAGGTTTGCATGTCACTGAATCATGCTCAGTGTTTTGACTTTCCCATTTGTAAATTGGACATATTAGTTTTTTTCTTCCTTTCAGACAGCTGGTGAATGTGAAAATAATTTTTACTAGATGGTGTTTTAATGCTAAAAATATGTAGAGAAAGGATTTACACTGTGTACATCCAATAGATCTCCCAAAATCAGCATCATCACACAGTTCTTTGTCTTAGTGGCTGGCTATCCTGCTGTTGTAATCCTGTTTTCATCTCTCTTTTCAGAGACAGTATGTAAGACAGGAATGGTGTTGCTCTGTGGGGAGATCACTTCTCGTGCTATTGTGGATTATCAGCGAGTTGTCCGAGATGCAATTAGACATATTGGCTATGATGATTCAGCTAAAGGTTGGTGGAAAAACTCATGAAATCGTGGAAGAGCAAGCAATAGGCAGCTGCAAAACAGGTCTGTCACTACTTCTGTACAGGGGCTGTAGCAGGCCTGATACAAACTGAATGTGCTGTGGGAAAGCTGCTTTCATGGTACTACATGATACACTTTCTGGCTTTACCCCAGTAAGTAAAAACCTTTTATTAGTTAAAACTGAATTTGGAGTAGGCAGACTGTACTTTGAACTGTGGTATTTGGCCACAACAGTTAACTGCAACTTGAACCATAGAACCTACCACTCCTACAAACTTGCAAGAACTTGACTCTTGGTTTTTCATTTGGCAAGGTGATTGTTGCATCTTGGTGCAAAAGAGAGAGAAGAAACCTAGTTCATTTCATTGTACCTTTGTATTTTTGTACTGCAGTAGCATTTAGAATTCCCAGGTGTAAAGGTGGTTGTCACTGCAGGGTGCTTTGTTAGCTCTGAATATCTCCTTTTACACTGAGCAGCGTGGCCCAGACCTCGGCTGTGAGATGAGCAGATCATAAAAAAGACAAAATGCTCTGTGCACCAGACACATTTCACTTTCTGATTTGCATGTATCTGTTTATACAGTAGAAATATTCCAAGTATTCTGTTACAGTGAAGTGTATCTTTTAAGACCTTTTGGTTTACAAGTTGTTTACTGCAGTCCTTTGATTGCAATCAGATTTGCAGGAGGTTGTGATGGGAGAATATAACAGCAGCTCAGCTGCAGGTTGCCTCCACCATCACACAACAGCAGTGCTTTCAGAAAACACAAGCAAATCTAGGAGGCCATAAATCTCCTTTTTATCCAAACTGCCAACAATGATGAGGGGAGATTCAGTGACCCAGTAAAAAACAATTTCTAGAAGTAAAAAACAACCCTAAACCAAACAATTATGTACAGAAATATGATTTTCTTCTCTACATAGCCTACTGAAAAGAGGGTGAAGAGCTTTCAAGTGGATCATATGCATATGGATGTGTATATATGTTGTACTGGCTGAACATGAGTTTGGTCAGCAGCTGTCAGTAGCCACAGTTCTAGGAAAGGTTGGATTTGGAGAGAAGCAGGTTACAATTAATATACCTAGGAACAGGTGGGAAATTTTGCCACAATCTTATGTCAGTCTTGCAATTTCTTCTTAAAACCTTACTTTTGGTCTCGGAAAGTCATGTGTATTCCCATTTCCAGATGTGTTGTGAGACCTGATTCTGGTGTTTTTCTGTTTGTGGTTCATGAAAAGTCCCACAAGAGATTTAAGTATGGACACTGCTTTGCATGTATTACAAATAACGTGGCAGAAAGCAGAGTCTCCAGTTGCTGAAAAACTCACCTTCTGGGAATTCATGTAGAGGACTTTATTAGTATTCATTTGGTAGAGGCTAATTATTTACCTTTTTGACTACCTTTCTGTGGTTGACAATTCATAATCTGAATTGGCTTGGCACAGGGAGTCAGTGCAAGAAAAAATAACCAGTAACAAGCAAGAAAGGCAACCCTGTATATCCCACCCCATCCTAAAAAAGTTTTCAAGTGTGGTATTGACAGCAATTTTACTAAAAAAAGCAGTTTGGTTTTGAGTTCTGAATGTGCTATCCTTCAGAATAAAAATCTTGTACTCTGGTTCCATGTTACTTTCCTTAATTGTGACAGAAAAAGCTAAATCACTGCTATTCTTTTTTCCAAATAGGCTTTGACTACAAGACTTGTAATGTTTTAGTGGCACTGGAACAGCAGTCACCTGATATTGCCCAAGGTGTTCATCTACACAGGAATGAAGAGGATGTTGGTGCTGGAGATCAGGTAGACATAGCATCACATCTAAAACACCAAAGCTGTTCTAATGGAAAAAGTTTACTCCATCTTAATGCCCTATTTTTTATGTCAAAACCCATGTCAAAGTATTTCCACACTTCTCTTTACCCCAGAACAAAATGCATAATTTTACTAAAACAGTTGGAGGTTCCTTGAGGGCAGACTTTTGTCTGGTGTTGTTTTAGCACTCCAGGCAAATAAGGAGAGCTCTGACAGTTTGTAGCAGCTAAGGAGGTTCCCTTTAGAACTCAGCAGAAGTTTTTTGCTTATGTATTTCATGTTTTTGTTGTGTAGCTTTAGGTTCATCAGACCATTCATCCTGCAGCCAGACCTGCCATGTAACATGGAGTAAACAAAGGATCTTTTCACATTCAAAGAGCTGTTGAGATTTTGTGCAGCAAAAATTAGGTGATGTTTCACCTGCCCTTGGCATTAGTACAGTAAATATCAGAGTACTTTTAATTCTCACTTATTCCCTGGAGGCAGCTCTTGAAATAGGTGTTCCATGTAATTAAGGCTGTCCAAACTGTGTTTCTCTGAACTAAAGAACACATATAGGTGTTTATGGTGTGTTCCCAAGAGGGAGACACTGACATGAAAACTGCATAATGTGACTGATGCCGTATGTGTTAATTTAACATTTACTTGTTATCATTAGCAGTAATATCAGTTTATACCAGTGCTCTTGAGAACTGCAAGTGCAAGTATCAGAGTCCAGGAGCCAAGCTAATATTGTTCAAAAATCCCTTGAGGACTAAATTAAAATGCTTTTCTGCTGTCATGGGGACATAATACTACATAGGATGAAAAGAGATTTTACTCTCTTTGACACTTTGATGGCCTCACTTTCCATTTTATCAAAGTGCCTTCCTGTCTTTTTTTCCTTCTTTTTTTTTTTCCCACAACATACACTGGATGAGGAGAAAGAAAATGCTGCTAACTCTATTTAGCAAATGATACTCTGATGCAGGGAACATGAGAAAATTATAAAAGTAATATATAACAATATAAATATTATATAGAACAGTAGAGGCTGTGACTCTAAGCATGTGGCATTGAAAAATCTGAGGCAGGTGCCTTAAGCTGTTGAAGGGTATGTCCTTCATGGAGTGCTCACATCCCATTCCACTGAAATTTCAGATGTGAACTGCAGTAAGTATAAATGTGTCTGTATTTATACATAAAAGCCTCTGGAGCATTTCCAGGCTACTGAAAACATCTTTCCCATGACAGAATAGTCCTGAAATATTTGCTCCAGCAGGTTTTTTTTCTGTGAAAGAACCTATTGGTTTTTTCACAGAAATGTCTTCTTTTTTGTCCAGGTTTCTAGCTCAACATATAAACCTTCAGGGTAGTGAAAAAATTCTGGGAACATGGTCTGCTTCTCATTACACTGTAACATGCTGGAGCCTGAACTGAGTTTTAGTTTCTTGCACTATGATGTAAAACAGTAGAAAGTAAACCTGAGGATACTGCTGACTCTGCTTCAGATGAAATCTCATTGCCTTTGGTTGTGGTGCCTTTAACAGTGATTGAAGCATGTTCTCTCCTCCTGTAGGGTTTGATGTTTGGTTATGCAACAGATGAGACAGAAGAATGCATGCCTCTAACAATTATTCTTGCTCATAAACTGAACGCCAGGTTAGCAGAGCTGAGGCGGAGTGGAGAACTCCCTTGGCTGAGGCCTGACTCTAAGACACAGGTAAATACTGCAGGGGATTGTCCAGAAAGTTGGGAACCAACGCCTTTTCTTTCCAGAAATACTGAAATTTTTTTTTGAAGACAGCAGTTGATGTGTTTCAGCCTATCAGGATAACCTACAAGGAACAGATATAGCTTTTCTACTGCTTGTGACATTGTCTCCTTGACTGCTGGAAAATAGTTAACATGTCTCAGAGAACCTCACCACCTGCCAGTGAAGGGACATTTAACTCTTCAGAACTAAAGTGGTTTGTGCTCATTAGAAAAGTGACATCCAAAGGATTTATTTGTGTTTAGAGGCTCAGACTGACATTTTCAAGATGCACTAAGAACATAAATTTCTGAGGCTTGAGAGTTTTGAAGGAAATCTCAACTGGAGGACATATTTTGGATGATTTCATAGAGAATCAAGTTGTCCTTATTGAGTTGGGGTTTTTGTATTATTTTTTTCCTTTCTTTTTCCTTTTTTCCTTTTTTTTTTTTCTTTAGCATAGCAAAAATGCAGTGAGGGAATAGGAAATAGGCTTCATATCTCATACCCTGGCATCACTGTGAGCAGTGATGACTCCAATGTCAGCAGTGACATTTTGCTACAGTTTTGCCTTTGGAGTAGCCTACGTGACATTTGATGAACAGCACCAACCCACTGACAGCAGCTTTGTTGTTTCTGCCCGTGGTCCCCGTGTCCCTCAGGTGACGGTTCAGTACATCCAGAAGAACGGAGCAGTGATCCCCGTGCGTGTTCACACCATTGTGATCTCTGTGCAGCACGATGAGACCATTTCTCTGGAGAACATGCGCAGGACCCTGAAGGAACGCGTGATCCAAGTCGTTGTCCCTGCAAAATACTTGGATGACAAAACTGTTTACCACCTTCAGCCTAGTGGACGTTTTGTTATTGGAGGGCCTCAGGTTTGTGTTGTATTATTTTGCTGCTCTTACGAGCTTGCCTTTCACTGTATGTGTGTCCTGAATGCTCAGGTTTTGGCATCTCTGTCCCGGGGTAAGGAGCAAGCTGCCCAGTGGAAGATTTTTCCTGCAGCTGGATGTGGGAGAAAGGCTCAGGGTTTCATGTGTCCTATGCCAAAGTAACCTTTGAGGGCCTGGTGATCCCGTACATGTGTTCTGACCAGGCAGGCAAGTCTGCATCCAATCTTCCATTGCATGTAGAGTGTAGAGCCCGGTTCTGGGTTTCCTCAAATCCTCTGGGGACCAGCACTGAGTGAGACCTGCAGTCCTTCCTCATGGGAAGCACTTCTTCCAGAGAGATGGACAAGAGAAGCTTTACTTCTCTTACAGTGAACCTGGTTTTCAGGTCTGCGTAGCTCTCACTGTTCTGTCTGACACCAGTAAGAGCTGAAGGTGTTCATCTGTCCTGAAAATCAGCCCCAATAAGGCTTCTTCTGGTGAGAAAATAAATGTTCCTTTTACTTTTAGGCAATGCAGGAGATGGAATTTATAATTTGATCCTTTGATCCTTTGACTCACCAAAGTCAGGAAGAACCTCCACTCTCAGTAGGATCAGCAGTTCTGAGATTTAGTTTTTGAAAACAAATTTACCATTATGAATGTTTTAGTCTTCAGATGCCTTCAGAACTCTCACAACAAAATTTCAAAGCTCCTCCCTGAAATTAGGTTCAATTTTACAACAAATCCAAGTAGACAGTGTTTTCCCTTTGTTTTACAAATTCATTTACTTACTGTAATTTTGTAGAATTATTTCTAAGGCACTCAATCTTTCTTAGATTAGCGCTATGTAACAGGTAGGAAGATGTTGAGATTTATCATTATAATTATTGATTCCACAAAAAATGTATTTTTATGCAGTTGAATAGGTTGTATCACTGTAATTTTGTGTATCACTGACATCCTAGACTATGCACAAAAGGAGACTCAAACTTGAACTGTAACTGGGAGTGAAGGAACCAAGGCAGCAATCATAGCTACATACAAAAAGAAGGCTACACAAGGCAAAATTTGTACTTGTGCTGTGAACTGCACCAATTAAAAATGTAAATCTTTCAGATGTGTACTGAACTGCATCCATTTAAAAATGTACTATAGTTACAAGTGATAAGCCAGCCAGGTATTCCTTGCCACTCTTGTGCTGCAGCTCTGTTGCATATGTTTGCACACACAAACCGAGGCAAGTCACAGCGCCCGTTTACAGCTTTTTAAACCTGGGCTAAGTTTACTCAGTATGGTTTACTCAATCTGCCTATGTGTCCATGACCTTCCAGCTGCTATCATCACTTGTGCAATTTACAATAGCATTGCAGCAGCCAGAAAATAACTATTTCTCCTCTTGACTTTAACAGCTTTAGCTTTCTGCTTATTTCTCAGAAGAATGTTACTCAGTTTTATTTTTGACAAAGCTAGCTACAGGAGGCTGTCTTACCTCCAGCTCAATTCATCTAAGGAAGATACATATATTTCACTTGGGATTTTCATTTTATGTTTTTGAGTGTGGTGGGACCTTGAATATGAGCTATGGCAAAATGAGTAGGTTTGCTCCTGTCATTGTTTTCCTACCAGCAATACCTGCTGGTGTGGTGAGGACAGACATTACAGCTGATCAAAATGATGACTTCCACATGCTTTTCAAGTGCATTTGTACTTGTTCAGCACCTCTGAAACAAGGGGTGGGTTTTTTAGCCTTTCACATGTCCATTTATTCTTCCTCTCACTCAGTTCTGCAGCCAAGTCATGGTGGCACACAAGGTGTTCTTATTGCAACTGTCTGCACCATCAAAAAATAAGGTTTGAGACAAGCAGAAAAGCCCAAGGACAGGATCCTTTAATAAATGCTCAGTTATCTAAAATCCAGATTTACATCTCAGTGCTTTCTTAGCAGAATGGAACAAACAGTGCCAAAGGTTTACTTCTGTGTGTATGCACAGTCTTTCTAAGAAAAACTTTGACTCCCCACTTGTGTTTGCCATGCAAACATTCCAGCAGTTGAATTTTCATGACATGATGTTCTGAGGCAAAGAATTTCAAATCTGCCTGCACAGGTGGCAGCGGAATTTAAAATCTGAATGTTTTCTTTCACACCAGAAAGCTTAAGGATTTACTATTGCAGGGGTCAGACAATTAGTCCAGTGCTGATCAGCTAACCCAGATCAAATGAAAATATGAAGTACTTGTGAGGATCAGTCAGGATAGCTGTACACAACTAGAATATTATCTTATTTATAATACATTATCTGTACTTCCTTATTTAATATTTTAGAATATTCATCTATAAGTATCTATTCTTAGAAAGAAGTGATCCTTTCTCAATTACCTATAACTGCCTAGTACTCCATACCCGTTGTGTACAGTTCAAATCAGACTACAAATATTTTGGGGTTGGAAGTGTGGTTTTTAGTACATATATGACAGTCTCTGATACTGCACTGGAAGTGCTGCGTGCCAATGCCCATGTAACCATCTATAAGGTACCATTGACATACCTTTGACTGTAAATAAAAAAAGAATCTACTATTTAATATTCACACAATTTGTGACTTTGACCAAAAGATATGAAAGCCTGGATTGTTTTTTTTTTTCATATTTTAAACAATGTGAAATCTCTCAATAGTTCCTTTATGGCACATAGCATTTTAGCAATATTCTGTAATAGGTTTGGATACTTAGTAGGTAATTTTTAAACCAAGGTTTCCATATTTACTATTAAAACAGGCAGTGCATGCTGTAGCTATGTGGGTGTAAACCCTTTTGCTTGATTAATCAAACAAATTTGTGACTGGCTTGTCTTGAGAATCTGACTTTAAAGAACAGTTACAGCCAGTNTGTTTGCTTGATTTACCAAACAAATTTGTCTTGAGAATCTGGCTTTAAAGAACAGTTACAGCCAGTGCTGTACCTTGGTGAGACAAGTTCATTCCTTCATCTACCCGCCAGCAATGCCTGTGTGGTGAACTCACACATTGCTGCAGTGTTCTGCAGGAACTCATGGCCTTGTTTGAGACTGAATGGATGTATAATGGACAACCTCTGTTGCTGGCTCAGGGGGATGCTGGTGTCACTGGGAGGAAGATCATCGTGGACACCTACGGCGGCTGGGGAGCGCACGGCGGCGGGGCCTTCTCTGGCAAGGACTACACCAAGGTGGACAGGTCGGCCGCCTACGCAGCCCGCTGGGTGGCCAAGTCTCTGGTGAAAGCTGGGCTCTGTCGCCGTGTTCTGGTTCAGGTATGGTTTGCTAAGGTCGTTTGCTTTTCTCAAAACTATTTCCTTTGAATGCCCATCGTATGAGCCACTGTAGTAGAAGTGGTCTTGGTGATGGTTTTTTGAAGAAAGGAAGACTTGATGTGCTTGATTCAAGCCCACTGTAATGTCACTGTTGGCTTCTTGAAACCAGAACTTTTCATTAGCTTTTTGGCTATTTTATTGGCGATTTTTCTGGATGCTTGTTGAGCCCTCCACCCTCTGACACTCATTGTCATTGAAATGAGCATGGAGTGACTGGATAATGGGGGAGAAAGTAAAATCCAGAGGCCTTAGCATTTTCAAAGTTTTCTCTTCTTTTTTATACAAATACAGATTGGGCAAATATGAGAAGTGAAGGAGAGGCCTTAGTTTTCATAAGATGATTCATAATTAATGCTTTCTTCTGCTGCCTGCTGTTGCCCTGAGGTGCTGTGTTTATTGGCTGACTAAGGTGCCTTTTTCCCCACAGGTTTCTTATGCCATTGGGGTTGCTCGTCCACTGTCTATTTCACTGTTCACTTACGGAACTTCCCAAAAAACAGAGAAAGAGCTGCTGGACATTGTGCACAAAAACTTTGATCTTCGGCCTGGAGTCATTGTCAGGTAAAGAAACACCCAGAAAAGAAAATATCCCGGTAGTCGCATCCAAGAAATGATTTCTTGCAAAACCTTCGGCTGCTACTGAAGGTTTGGCCTTCTATAGTATATGGAAGTCAAATAAAACAACTTTTGCATTCCAAGAACTTTAAGTTACTTTGCTCTCATAAGAAGATATCTTTTGGTTTACCAAAGGAATTTAAGGTTATTGCATCTTTTCCATTAAAATTAATAATTCTTAATAATAAGGCCTTTTCCTATAAACCTAAGTACATCAAAAATGTTTAAGTAGTGTTGTCACTTTAATTGTCTCCATTGAACATGTTCATTGTTATGCTTGCATTCCCAGAATATTCTTGCTTGTCTAAGGGGGTGGGATGGATATCAACATCAGGATTTTAATAGTAGCTATCACAAAGTATCTTAATATGAAAAACTTTTCCTTCTTTTTATTATACACACAGGGATCTGGATCTAAAAAAGCCCATTTACCAGAAGACTGCATGTTATGGCCACTTTGGAAGACAGGAATTCTCATGGGAAGTGCCTAAAAAACTTGTGTTTTGACATTAGTGACATGTCACCTTTTAAAAACAGAAAGGAAGACCAGTAATGATGAGGATGTTTCTGAAAACCAAATCTGACAGCTTTATATTCAACATAAGGAATTTTAGATTTTAAATGGAAAGAAAGAAAAGGTTATTTTCTTGGAAATTGTTTTTTTTTTAACCCTCAGTGTCTTTCATTATCTAAGATATAATGAACAGAGTCTGTTTTTTAAAATCAGCATAAGACAACAAAATACAGTTTACTTTTAACTGCTGCTCTGTTGGTTCTTTGGATAAGGACGAAGTGTGACTCAGGTACTCAAACCAAAAGCTGAACCTCAAAACCTTGATGGGCAAAGGCGAAGATGACTTTCCCAGCTCTGACTAAGGATCAGCAGATCTGTTGCTTCTAATTAGACAATGGGAAATTCTGGGGTCCAATTTCCTTACTGGAGTTAGCAATGCATATGGCTGGGGGCTGCTTTGATGGGAGAAGGCTGAATATCACCTAACAGTATCTTGGCCTCTTTTATAAAAGATGTTAACATATAAGTAATATTTAAATCACCTTCAGTGCATATGTGCTGTTACTGTCGTGTTTCAATTACCTGTGTTTTTGAAACATAAGTGCTCTCCTATGAAAAAACCATCATAGAATAAAAAGCTTTTTCCTACCATGTATGTAAAGATGTCTCTTTTTCTGTGCTTTTTTTAATGCTGCTGTAAAATGGTCCATCTCAACCCAGCTGCTTCTGCTCTTGTAGGAATTAAGTTTACCAACATAATTGAATTTTATTTGATTTTGAAATTGTTATATGAATTTCCCTGTTAATATGTGTATGATCCCTCTTTAGTCCTTGTGATTAATGGAAATTCAGTGAAAAAGTATTAGATTTTTGTTTGTGACTCTTAGGTTTGGGCAGGACATGGCCAAGACTGGAAAAGGACATCTCTTGTTCCCCTGTGCTGTATTGTCCTCGACAGTGGCAAATTACTCTTTGCAAATGCCTGTGAGTTAGGGACAGGTTTGTTTCAACTGGGAGGGTCTGAGACCACTTTTATCTTCTGTGATCAGTTTTGTTTGTCAGTAGGCAACAACTTAATCTTCCAATGCAAGGGTTGCCTGTGTATGGCCCCCAAGAGGGACTTAATGCTTTTAGCCAGCACTCTGATAAATCTGTGCTGGAGAAGTGCTGCCACCCCGTGTTTGTCTCCTAAACAAACGTCTTCATACAGTGCCTCCCAAACAGATGTGGTGGTGGAAGGAAAGTGCCTGTGATGAACATTAAAGAAAAAGCTGCCATTTATTCCTTTCAAGTACGTCATAAACACAATTTCTATCTAGTCAAGCCAGAGGTCTCTCCACTTTTATTAATTATGCTAATGTGCTCTCTGTTCTGTGTAAGTTGAGATAAACAGCTTTATGTGCAGCTTCTGATCTCCCAAGGACTTACCACATTCATCAGTGGGCCTCGCTGGGTACCCACCTGGGTACGTTTTGGCAGGAAAATATCTTAAAGACCACCTGCATCTTAGAGAATGAGTTGGCAAAGATTTCCAGGAAACAGGGCTGTTTTCCTAGCTGCATTTTGCTTATCTTCCAAGGAATATGGAATACGTGTGTCAGCCTCAGAAATGTAAGCTGTTTGGAGCCAGGTCCTGTTGGCCTGCCTAGAAACACGAACCTTGACCTTTGTTATTAAAGACTTGTTTTGCTAATGATCTTTTGCCTGTCAGTAATGTATAGCAAGGCATTTTGCTAATAGTAAGGAGGTCACCATTCATGCTGACACAGAACTGTTTCGTGGAAGTGTTACAGTCCTGCACATACCTGGTTATCAAGATGTCCCTGAGATAGCACAAGAAGACATCTCTTTGTCAATGACCTGGGTGCCTTCCTTTTGGCTTAACTTCTTCAGGAGCTCCAGGTCATAATGTAGTACACTACAACCAGCAGAAACAAGTGAATGAAAAATTAATAAAAAGAAATTAATTAAAAATTAAATTTTAAAAGTCATTAAAATGAATTAGGACATAAAGAAATGTGTTTCATAACGTAACTTGGAAGCAGAAAGTCCGTGTCTCAACAAAAAGAAACACCTGCACACAAAAGGAACAGTTCTGCTCAGGTGGTGACAATAACAACCATGAAAGGTTTGTTGGAGAGGAGGGGGGGGGTGTGTGTGTGCCCAGGTGAGGCTGGCCCGAGGCTTGGCAGTGTATGTATGACAGGCTGCCAGGTGAAAGGCTGTGACTCTGAACCCTGCATTTCACACACAGGTCAGGCACACCCCTAGCACAATTGGATTAATCTGCTAGCAAATGTGCAGGGTAGAAAAGGTTGAACTTATGCAGCAATTTTGCTACCTATTCAGCTCTTCCCATAAAGGGATTTAAGCATGTGAGGTTCATGGCGCCATCCAAAAAAAAAAAAAAAAAAAAAAAAAAAAGAAATGAGCGGAACTTTGGATGCTACAGGATACAGACCATACCCCCTTGGCTCAAATCAGTGGTCATTTGATGTCCTGGATTTTCTCTTGGAGCACAACATAAAAGTTAAGGCATTGTTATGTCTTTATGAAAATATTTGTGTGTGTGAGAGAGAGAGAGAGAGGCAAACATAGACAGGTGGGAAGGTGGCAAGAGAGCCAGAGCATGCAAGAATGTGCATACACTAAACATGTTTACAGTAAACCAGTTAATCTGAAAATTTCCCTGTGGAGCTGGCAGCAGCAGAGCCAGTCTGCCTCAGTGCCCTGACGAGAACATGCCCTTGCCCTCCCACAAACCGTTCTGGCAAGCTCTCCTTGGGCTTCCCAGCAAGTGGGGCAAAGTGCCTCCCCCTAATCCCTGCTCACAGCAGTGCTGTGGAGAGGCACAGGGCAAACAACCAGCGACCCACAGGCACACAGCTCCCTGCCTGACTCCAGGGCTTTTGCTCCCAGGCACCACAAGCAACAAGTAATTACCCCGTGGTCTCCTGCAGAGAGAAATGTCCAGCTCCTGCCTCCCCTGGAAAACTCTGACTGTTCTAAGTTTAGCAGTTCTTCTTGCAGGTAAGATGTTCTTGAATATGACTAGCAATTATTTAAACAGGGCTGTCTTAGAGAAATGAAGGGCCTGCTTGGGAACCCAGCCCTGAGTGGCCCCGAACAGGCGCTCACATTGTTGTTTCCAACAAATCAATATTTGTACAGATTATTCAGATTTGAACCCTGATCACCTCAGGTATACAAGCTGGACTGTGGGATAGGATAGAAGCAGGATAGAAGGACAGTTCCTCTAACAAGTGGTATTTGGGGTTTGTTCATGTGCCAGGAGGGACTATGACCTAGCTAAGTACCTGTTTCTGCTTGTCTTTTAGATTTGACTGAAACCGGAGCTTTTGCCAGTCTAAGTGACTGCGAAAGTGCAACCATAGATGATGTGAATGAGAGTCTCGAGGTAAGAGGGTGGCTGACCCAGGGTCTGTTCTGCACCTACCTCCTGTGCTGCTGGGCTCCTGCCGTGTCTGCCTGCTCTGGCTGGGCAAGCACAACTCGTGTATTGCTTTGGCAATGTACAAAGTACGTGCTGGGGAGGGGAGCCACACACAAGAGCAGAAAAACATTAGTGTCATCTGACTTACCACAGCTTTGGTCCTGCTACTGCTAGTCCAAAAGTGTCCTTGTAGATTTATTGTCCAGTTTTGCCCTGCTCTAGATAGCTGAAGTGGCTTGAACAAAAGCACTATAGAGAGATAAATAACAATAGCTACCTAGAAACACTTTCTTATTAAGCTCTTAAAGAAGAGCTTTCTTATTTACATATGTTCCCAGATAGGTTAATTCTAAGGCTCCAAAGTCTTTCCTTTTCAGCTTAGACTTTTTCTCCCCTAACTCCACAGAAATATTCAAAATGCTTGCCTGAAATGATTGCCAAGGGTGAAAAGGCTTCAATCAATTTCCTGGTGTGGACACTGCAGGAAACACTTGATCTGCTGCGCCCTGTTCAGGAGCAATGTGAGGCCCCTCCTGCACCAACGCTCCCCTGTGCTGGGAGTTGAAGGAAGCAGCAGTGGAGAAGCACAAAGAAAATTTTTTCTACTACAGAATGAACCAAGTGTCTGCGTTTCTTTAGGAGAGGAGGGGCATAACATAAAAGATGTCTCAGCAACGGAGAGCACTGGGACTGGGGAGGCACAGCAGCACAGTCGGGGGTCCTGCTGTCCCTGCAGCCCAGGCACGGGTGCTGAGCAGCAGCACAGTCACAGGGCCAGCCTGCTCTGCCCTCCAGCCACAGCCTCTGTGCTGCCTTGGAGCAGGCATGCCAGTCCTATTTTTCCAAGAAATATTTAGATAGTTTTGGCCACAATGGCACTGAATGTCAGCGCTGCAAATGCAAATATCACAGTGAGCCTCCTCTAAAGTGTAACTGGGGCTGACCCTGGTGTCACAGTGACAAGTGATGGGAAAATTCGGTGGGTGTGGCCAAAGGGAAAAAAAAAGTGGGGGGAAGAAAAAATTTTAAACAAGCAAAAATGCTTGCTTTGATGATGCCAGTTGGTGGAGACTGGTCAATGAATTTGCTTGGGAAGGGGAGGCTTTTATACCCACTTTCACTCTCATATATTGTTTTTTTGCTCTCTTTACGTTTTTTCTTTTTATCCACCTAAAAGTTTGCAAGCAGCTACCTCCATGCCCACGCCCAGTGGCCCCCAAAAACGGGGGGCTCGTGTGTGTGACCATTGACAACACTCAGTACTGCAAACCCATGTGCAACAAGGTAACATTCCTGCCTTATTGCTGCTATATTTCTGCATCTATTCCTTCACTTACAGCTGCCTATTTGGTAAAGCCTAATTTACCTTGCTATACATTTTTTATACCCCTCAGGGCTGGGAGAGGTTGTAGTGTTTGTATTTACCTGCTCTGTTTCTTCCCCTTGCAGTTTCCACGATGTACCCTAAGACAGTGTTTGTTTATTTTCTCCCCACCACTGTTTTCCAAGGGTTATGACTTCCAGTTCCTCAGGAGCAGCAGGCTGTATGAAGTGTGTGGCAATGCCACTGGGTTTTCCTGGACCACGCAGCTTGTCGGGGGAAAGGCACTGGCTGTCTGCAACTGTGAGTGCTTCTCAGATACATCTGTTCATGAGGACATGAGGCTCCCTCTCTTTTGTTCAAAAAAGTAGGAGGAAAGAAAAGTTTATTTTTGTGACAACCTTGTCATGTGTGACATTTTGAAAGCCAGTGCTGAGCTGGCAAACTGATGAGTAAGAAAATACATTAGCTTTAATATCGTCATGAAACACTGCTGTTTCATCCTGGGGTACCAAATACGACATTTATGCACATGTCTGTGGGAAGGTGGACCTGTTTTTTAAAAAAAACCAGTAAATTGGTATCACCCTAACACCCAAATAGTAAAGTGGTATCACCCTAAACCCCACATTGCACAAGGGTTGTGTGACCCTCTGGACAGACAGCAGTAGGACATAAAACTGTTTATCTTGCAGCAGTACTTGAAGAATCTCAGCAAAATTGGCCAACACCTGTAAGCACACACAATAAAGCCCAGCAGCTGGGGCCCAGCCAGCAATGCTGCTGTCTTCATGGCAGCCCAAGGACTGTGGGACTGCTCCCATGGCTCAATCTGTGACCCAAAGCAGGCTGTATGACTCTGTTGTTATTGCCTTAATTTAAAAAGAATTGTGCGTATAGATACACAAAAGGGCCACCCTACCTCTCCCATGCCTAGTGGAAAATATTTTACTGTTGACAGTGCCTAGCTGCTAGAGCAGTTGCTAGCTGTTTTCCAAGGCTTACTAAAAGCAACCAATCACCTAGGCACTTTTATTCCAAGTTGGAGACTTTAGTTTGGAAAATTGCAATGCCAGCACATGTTTAAGGATCAGGACAAAGCTAAGCTAAGTAATTCAGCTGCCTATTTATTTATTGTCATCTTTGATCTTTTCCAGCCTCTGAGATGGCCATCGGTGGAGCTAAATCTGCCTATTTCCCCAGCAACAGCACCTGTGTGCACACGCTTGCCTTCCCTGAGGCTCAGGCAGAGCAGCTGAACATCTTCCTCCAAGAGATTGCCCAGCACGGCATCGACGGCTCCCGCCGGGACGAGGGGGCTGACTGTGTCATCTGTGGCTACTAGCTCTGAGCAGCCTGAGCACAGCCCAGCCTGCTGGCTGCACTGGGGCAGCAGGAGCACAGCACTGAAATCATGGCTAACACATGTAAACACACAGCTTTTATTTAGTGACAGGACTGGAGATCACAGTCATGACCTCAGCTTTGGGGTACGGATGTATAGGCTAAATCTAACCCCGCAGCTCATGGCAGAAGGGTTTCAAAGAAAGACCACTTTTATGGCTTTGATTTGCCTAGCTGGAATTAAATAAGAATGATGGTTTTTTAATGGATGCCTTCCTATTGGTTTAACTTCTTCAGGATCTCTGAAGATAATGGTAACACTGATTGTTAGCAGAAATTGTCCTGTGTCAGGGGTCATCTTTACTGAGAAAGGGCCATACTTCTACTCACTTTTACAGTTGCCAGTTAATCACTGTTACTGCTCTGATGACCATTAAAGCTGTGTAAGTGGCAGCAGTTCCTGGCTGTAGGGGTATAATACTTTATTCACTTTCTTGCTTGACTGGGGCCTAGAACAGCAGCAGAAAACCTGTCCATTGTCCACCTGGCACTAAGTGAAAGTGAAGATCAAAGGCAACTCAGCACTGGTGATCCAGCTTATTTGTGGAGCTGGAGCTACCAAACGATGTGAATTATTATGAAATATAAACAAGAAATTTATTTACTGCTTGCTTGGTTTTCAGTGGAATCTGTGCTTGGGGTAATAGCTTAATTTACTTCTGTTGAGCAAACAGTGAAGCTGTAGATCTGAAGACAGACAGCTCATCTGTTTGTGTTTCCTTTCCCTTTTTTATCTTTTCCCTATTTCTTTCGATCTCTTAGACACAGACAGCAAGCACAGTTTTGTGGTATATGATGTAAAATTGACCTTTACCTCTTTAATCAGATAAATTATTCAAATACATATATTTACATACTTCTCTTTCAGGCTCAGAATCGAGTCATTACAAGCAAAAAACCCCATAAATAACCCCAGTTGCTTTAGGGCCCAGAGGCAGACAGTCATATGACAATGAGTGGAACAGACAATTACACCAGAAAAGGGATGAATTGGCTGCTTTGGCTGCTTATAAACCATGTGGCAATAAATTAAGTCATTGAGTTGGAGACAAAAATGCTGTGGTCTTAAAGAAAAACAGTGAGTTTTGAATCACTGGGTTTTGGGGTTTTTTAAAAATTTATTTATTTATGGCAAACAAATGATCTCTATCAAATGAAATTATAATGTTTATAAGTCTTTCCAGCCAAATCATTATCAACCGATGCTCAGATAAAATATCTGGAATACTTTGCAGTATAATTTTTCTACTGGTGCTAAACCCCATTTTTTCTCTCAATTTTGTTAATCTATTCTAGTGACTTTCCAAACCAACCCACAAAAGAAAAGAAAAGTCACTCATATTTTATTTCATGAGGAAATCAAGCCTGTAAGCTAACAGAAACTGTTTCATTTGTGGGTCAGAAATCCTCATAGTGAGTGTCACACAGTGTGGAAGAATTAGGCTGGAAAGCTTTAATTATCATCTGTCATGAACCTGATATTAAGCTGGAGATTGGGTTGCTGGGGTGTTTTTCAAAAACAAAAACTTTTTGCAGAGAAGAAGTTTTGTTCTATTCCCACCACCTGAGTTCTTATTTATATATGAGACAGGGAGTTGACTCAATTAGCCCATATGACACAGTTAAAAACTAAAGTAGATTTAATCATGCTATTTCCCAGAGTACATTTGCATAATTTAATTCATGTTAATGGTTTCTGGATGTTTGCATTAACTTCTTGTTGGTGTCTGGCCTGGCCTGTCTGGGCATTGGACAATTCCTGCTGCTCCTGCTCTAGCCCTGGGTTGGGATAGGCTTTGTTCTGGCACTAGGGGGTTGGGGAGAGAGGAAAATTCATATAAAAGGAAAGAATTTAAAAACGTTTTAAACCATTAAGTTTTCAGATCAAACAACAGAAGCAGGGGAGGCTTATTTATTGAAACATTCTCTGAAATTTTATTTTTTTTAGGTTTTGCATACAACCAGACTAAACTACTGCCTCCCCAGAATATCCTGCATGCTTTTGATAAGTCCACCTGCATAAGTGTCAGTCAGCTAAAGGCTTCAGTAATATTTACAGTGTAACTCTACAGAGGGAGGCTTTCCTGATATTCATTAAGGGAATACAGTGCTGCATTATCCTTGCTTCTCTTTCAGTCCTTTAAAACACAAGAGAAGAACTCAGTCTAGGAACTGAGCCAACAACAGTAATTACAACCCAGCCAAAAAATGGAAGGCAAAGGGCCCAGAGCTGCAGCTCACGACGACAAAATCACACACGTTCTCTCTGCATTCAAACTTAGTAGCAACAGGGTGGTAGACCCACTGCTTTTGGGTGGATCACAGGCAGTGAGAGTGATCCTGAGAGATGTCCTCAGAGTGCCCCATCCTCCCAGGGCACGGGTGGTGCAGCAGGGCTGGCTCACACCGAGCCTTGCAGCGAGATCTGCGGCACACGCTTCATTCTCCAGATCACCACCGCGGCGGGGGGCAGCAGCATCAGGAAGCTCATCACCAGCACTGCAGCAAAAATGACCAGCAGGATCTCCCACGGGGCCAGGATTGTTTCCACCATGGTTTCCTCCATGTCAAGTCTGAAGCTGTAAAGCAAAAAAACATGCTGCATTATTTACTTGTAAATAGGAATTACGCCTGAATAGATGTGTTTGTTTTAGCCAGCATAAGGGTGTCAGCCTCTTTGGCCTATTCCTTTCTCAGCCTGAAGAATAAACCCATTTCCAGGGCTGCAGACCCCAGAAAAGCTCCTGCTCTTTCTCTCCTGTGCCCTCAGGAGCCTCCTTGGAGCATCAGCCTGCCTTTCCTGCTGGGCTCAGCTGCAGTTGCTGATGCTGGTGTAAGACACCCTGTGCACCCTAAAGCACTGTTCCTAACCCTTGGGGTAAGCCTTTCTCTTTAAAATATTGTGTTTTAAGGCCCTCCTCTCCCACTTAGAGCATCATTACACAAAGTGATTACTACACTGACACATATCAAAGCTAAGGCTGAAAAGAAAAGAACGTGATGTATAAGGAGAACTGGAAATTGAACTGCCACCAGAATGCATATTTTAGCTTTTTCCATGTACAATACTTTAGAAAGAGTAGGGTGCTTAGGAAGGAGTTAAATGATGTTGATTTTGTTAAGTGTTAACAGGTGTGTCCTGGGGAATGCAGCGTTCAGTGCAATTCCTTCCACAGGACCTACACACCTGAAAGTCATCAGGAGGGCAAGCCCTACTCCAGGACCCACACACCTGAAAGCTGCACCGTGGGTGAATAAAAGGAGGTGCCAGGGGCAGGAGAGGTTTTTTTCTCCCCAGCCCCTTGTACCAGTAGCGAGGAGGTTTCCTGAGGGGCTGCGGTGCTTTGCTGTGGGAATGGGGCCTACAACTCACCGGAGGAGGTCTCAGGTTTGTCCAAACATCTGCTTTACTGGGCTTTTGTTACTAAATCCTGACCTTTATGTAAATGTGAAGATGGAAACAGGGTTAATAGAAAATGTATGTCTAATGAAAGTAGAAAATAGGAATAATTTCCAGCAATTGTGTACATGAAAGTGTTAAAATTGCCATTAGCTCAATTTTTTTTGGTTTTGCTGTGGTTTGTGAGGTGAGTCTATGTTACCAGTAACAAATCTTGGAGGATTTAGGCCATGATATCCATGATATCCTTAATGAAACCTAGCTGTCCATTAGCAGACTCCTAATGGAGTTCTCCTTGGCTGCTGGGTCATGTTCTAGTTAGATTACTCTCAAATCTTACAAGCACTGAAAAAGTCCAGAGGATGCAGCTGGAGCTCCCCTAGCTCAGGGCCTGGAGAACTCTCTCAGCTGCTCTCTTCTCACCAGAGAAGGCACATACCTGTGGCAGGAGGGTGACTGGAGCTGGAATGCTGCCCACCAGGTTCACTCCCTGAAGTGGGCTGTGCTCTGTGTCAGTTTTCTCCCAAACTACAAAACAGCTGCTTGATTTTGTGTGTGTTTATCTGCTCTGACCTGTAGTTCTGCTGATGTGGGCTGTGCTGCAGAGCCCATCAGGCTGCGTGGTACTCTGACCTTTCCTGTGGCAGCCTTTGGTGTTATTCTTCTCATCCCACTGACTGGGGGGTGAGGATAGGTGTGAGGCTGTTTTTAACCCGGAGAGGCTGTGGGAGAGGGATTTTTTTTTTGCTCAGGGAGCTTCCTTGTGCTGCTTTGCTGCTGCACAGGGGATGTCATAGGTGTGTTAATAGGGATGTCTTAAGGAATGCAGTGCTCAATGCAATTCCTTCCACAGGACCCACACATCTGAAAGTCATAAGGACTGCAAGTCCTTTGCCAGAACCTATATTAGCTTCCTGTCTGCTAATTTGAATGTCTTTGTCAGTTAACTCCTTTAAATATCTCAGTTTCTGACTTGCTTTGTGGTCCTTTTTTCCTGCCTTTTTCTCTGCCATGCATCTTCTCTTAAGCTCTTGCTACTTTTGCTTCATTTTCTAGCTTTTGTTTCAAATCTTGCTGTCATTTTATTTCCTTCATTTTTCCCCTCTCAGTTTGTTTCAATTCCCTTTTCTGAAAATTCAGTCATGGTTTGCATGGCAAATGCCTGTCCCCATTCTCTGCTCTATTGATTCCTCACCTGTGTCTGGATCTGGGGAAAAAAAAAATCCAGTGAGAGCATCCACTGCTCTGCCAGCAGCCAGATCTGCTGGGGTGAGAGCAGAGCATTGCCCCTTTCCTTAAATCCTGAGGGAAGGTCACACCAGTTAATTTTGCACAAAACAAACTTCCAGTGATTTTCAGCTGGACAATATACCAATCTGTGTAAGAAACAGAGATCCCAAGAGACAGTGGATGCTGAGGGTGAATGAAGGCTCTGTTCCTTTCCTGTGCTGCAAAAGCTGTGGTTTGAGGTGGGGAAGGTGAGGGGTGTTTGAGCACACACCCCTCTCCTTCATCCCTTGGTGGAGATGACATAATATATTTGTGATATAACATATTTCTGTGCTTGGAAAAGGAGTTGCTGTCCTGCCAGCTGCACTCTGGCAGTGAAACAAGGGCTGGACAAAGCAGCCCTGCATGGGTCTGTGGGGAAGCACTGCTGGGTTTCCATCTGCCTTGGTGACCATGATATTGCAGAAGCAATAGGGAAGTGATGGGAAGGTCTGTGATAGTGCTGAGGCAGCTCTGAGGATTCAAGGATGTGTGGCTCTAGGCTGTAAGAGCAGCAGTTCATGGTACACTTGGTATCACTTCCTAGCCAGCACCAGCTTTTCTAGCTAAAGCCAACTTAGCCAACAGCTCCAAAAGGTGAGCCAGGCCCTTGGCAAATGAAGTCTCCCAGGTGTGTGTTTGTCCTGCATTAGCCTATTCCAAGCTTTTCCTGTACTTGTCTTCTCATGTCCTAAGGCTTTTCTTAGCTTCAGGGAGTGCTGCACAGCCTCAGGACACAATATGGAGCGTGCTTTGGTCTTCGGGGGGCTGGATACAACAACTCGGCCCGTGTGACAAGAAGGTTGTGTCGTAAGTCAGTGTTACCACATACATAATTTTCAGTAAAATAATCAAAAATAAGGCACATTCATGACAACAGAACTGCTCCCAAAGGGAACATGGCTGCACTGCCAAGTGAAGCTGTGGGGCTGTGCAATCAGCAGAGGCTGCAGGCCATGGCTCAGTGCCCTTCTGAATTTTGCAGGCCTGTCTCAGCCAGCCTGTTCCCTTCAGCACAGCTAGAAAAGGTCTGGGACTGCTCTGCTAGGGAGTGTTTCTCACAGGGACACAGTATTTGATTATGGGAGGGCATAAATGAATCTAAATAGAGGTCAACCAAAACATAGCTCTGGAAATCCAAAGTCTTTAGAATAAACACGTCCTGTCATGGGAGTTTTGAGAGTTCCTTATCTCAACTAAAATCCTCATCAGCAGATGTGTAAGCATATCAAATCTGGTCTCTAAACCACAAAATAACTTATACTGAAGTTTGTTCTGGGTCAATTCCTAAGTATAAGAAGTGGGTAGATGAGTAAGGGTGTTTGCCAGGATTTGAGCTGAACACATTGAATGACATGCAATATAGGACTTGTTTAGAGAAGCATACAATAAAGACAGTTGGGGAGGGGAGAAAAAAGAGGCCTATTAGAGGTGTGATTTGTGATTGTACCTTCCATTTCCAGTGTTTCTCTTCAGATTTGCCTGAAGGCTATACAAATTGAGGTGCTTTTTCCTACACTATAGTTGATGAAAGACCATTCTGGATGCTAAAGGTGGCTTAATCTTAGCACAGTGGATGGAATATTTTCTTAGTGAAACCGCAATTCTCTCCTTTAACTCTCCAGAGAAAACTAGTATAAACTTATTTTATTATTCTGGAAATGAAGATGGTATTCTTCACTAACATCTTATATTTAATACAATCTAAAGTAGACCCTGTAAAAATGTACCCTAGATTGTGGATTAGCTTCACTGCTCTCCTTATCTTAGCAAAGATTCACTTTTGAATTGCAATACTTTAAGATCATGGCACATAACTCTTGCAGAGGACAGTACAAGCAGGAAACAAAACACTTTAGTGTTTTTAGCTGATGTACTGTGTGCTGGCTTACAGCCTGCTGCAATATAGAAAAGCCAGAAAATACTGTTTGACTGTTTGATTTGAAGCCTTACCTTTTGATTATTAGGAAAAAGAGCAAACTACAGAATTATTGGCTATCACATAATTTTTACTCGATACCTAGAAAGTCACAGATCTAGTACTACTGGCTAAACTCTGGGAACAGAAAGAAGTTTTAAAACTTTGGGAGCCCAGTAAATTTGTAAATGTAGCCACCAAATGTCAGAATAAGTCTGCAAGGTCTGTTTTGTATCAGTGAATATTTATATTTTCTTTTGTTTCTAGCAAGATATTCTGATTAGTAGCTACAGCTACTAATGTAAAAGACTTGTCTTTGTGCAATCAAGTGACAGTGCTCAGTTCTTACTTTGGTGGAGATGAATACAGTCAGATTGGATAAAAAACCACAGTCAAGATTACAAAACAATATAAAATTTGTATAAAATACAAAATATATCTGAAATATTAAAAACTGATTAGTGCTATCTTTATACTTATAATAAATATAATTTTTGATAATTTATGAGGTCAGGAATTCCACTAGATCCTGCTATTAATTATATCAGATAAAACCACATGGATTATATTGAATTTCCAGTATCTTCTACAAACAGGGCTTATAGCTGTTTATGTGGGGAGGAGTTTTATTACCTACACCTGGGAGCTGCCCAGTCAGATACAAAGAGGGGCTCCCAGTTGCTTTAGCCCAAGTGGAGCTGTGAAACCCTTCCCGTTTGCAGGGTGTGACTGCTCCCCTGCCAGACACACACTTATTTTAAAGGAAGAACAAGCTGAAAGGGCTAAACCAACAACAACAATGAACTTGTTCTGCTTCATTTTCCACTCAGTCAGTGATATAAATATTTGCCCTTCAAGTGGGGAAATCAAGTGCTACTGCGTACTTGTTCTCCAGCTTAACTGCCAGCTTCCTGTTAGCACTCCAAGATAATTGCCCAGGGCTGGTTTTCTGAAGAGGTCACGGCTGCTGCAGCGTCCTTAGCGTGCCTTGTAACCCTGTGCAACTGCAGAAGGTGAATTCATTCCTCTGCCACTTCCCTGGGTGTTACAAACAGAGGTAACAAACAGTAAGAACAGGAAAAATCCTCAGACCTGGATATCTGGCACAGTGATGGACTTGAAAAGGTGGTGATGATCGAGAGATAACTGCACTGCAAGTTAAAATTGTCGCTTAAAACTCCTGTAAGAACCAGAAATCAAATTAATGAGTTTGGTGCTTTGGAAGAAAGGCTGCATTTCAACTACGTAAAACCTTAGAAAGGTCTAATAATGATGCTTTGGTCTCAAACCTTTCAAACCAAGAGTGCATGAAAACACAATCATTAAAATATTAACAAAAATTTCACTGAATTTGTTTGTTATAAATCTCCCTCTACAAGTAACAACTAACAAAAGCATTAATTAAAATATTTCAGTATTCATTTTTAAAAATATTCCAGCCTTTATAAGGCATGAAGCAGTTTAGTCTGATTATTTTTAAGTCAAATCTGTATGTATTTATCTTTCAGTGAGCAAAGTCACTGCAGGATACAAATCAAGCTTAAAATATCTTAATGTGAAATTTGGGTGCAGAAATTAAATGTGTGAAACCTGGGGGAAGATTTTTAGAACAAAAATTATGATGAAGACAGACTATTTAATAGACAAAACTAGCACAGCAAACTGTTGTGATTAAGCTGATCAAGCCCTTAGTTTCACCTTATTTCCAAAAGTAGTTGTAATCAGGTGACTACAGTGAAAGTTAGAAATGCAAGAAGAATGTCTCAGTTGTTATTTAAATCATACTTTTCTGGACATATATGTTCAGATTTTTGTGTTTTGTCTAAAAAGATGCTTTTGTGCTCTCACAGATAAGACGTTGTGGCATGTCTGTTAGGTTTCTGGTTCTTGAATGTGAAGCAGTGAGGAGATACCTACATCTGAGCCACAGACACTTCCTGTTCTGAAATATTTAGATTTTAAATACTTTTGAATAAACTTACACAAGCTGGAGGTGGGAAAGGAGAATAAAGGATTGACTTATGCAGTCCACTTGAAGACATAATTCTAACCATTTAGCAAAAAATTTTTGCACTTTGAATTAATTATATGAATAGGAACTCTATATTCTTCAAATCTTCCCTGCTGACAAGGTGTTACCCAAATTAGAAATAGTTTAGCTATCCCCCTTATTTTTATAGAAAGGCATCAAAGCAGTTGAATTCGTGTTGAATATTTTAATCTTTCCCAACCTGAGCTGCCTGACAGTAGGTACTGGGATCCTTCCCGTCCGCTCTTACCTCCTCAGTGTCCTCGGGGCGCCGTGCGAGCGCTGTCCGCGGGCTGGCGCGGCTTTGTTTGGGCGCCCATGCTGCGCTGCCGGGCAGCGGCAGCGGCTGTCGAGCGCCTCTTCCGCCTGCGGCCGGCCGGGGGGGCAGCGCGGGCCCNCTCTGCCCCGGGCTCTGCCCCGGGCTCTGCCCCGGCTGCGCGGGGCTCGGCGCAGCAGCAGCAGCAGCACAGCACCGTGCTCGGCCGCAGTTTGCGCGCCGTGCCTCCGCGGTGCCTCCCACCTGAGCTCTTAAAGCGGCTCAAGCCGAGCCGAGGGAGCCGCTCTGCCTCGACCGCAGTTTGCTCAGGAGCGGCGAAGCAATAGGTGGCTCTTCACACGTGCACAGCCTGCTGAAGGAGACAGCCACTTGCTGTGAAAAATGAGGGCCCAGAAAACCGCTTGGGCTTTCCTTGTAAATAATTTTATTTACTCACGAGTGAGTAGTCTGATTAAGTAACTCATTCTGACTGGTTATTATGAGCAGCAAGTGCAGCCTTCAGAGTATGAAGGCTGATGCCCCTAAGTTTATTGCAGATCCAAGGTGTTCATACACCCAACTCTCTTCCACCTATGTACATTCAACAGCCCACTTGCTACTTAACAGCTTAGCTTTATTTGATATCAGTATTAATACTTGAAAAATCACAGCTGTGCTCAGGCCGCTGCAGTACCTGTTATATAAAGTGCATGTAAAAACCTCTTCAGAGGCTTTGCTAAGCCAGCTCTGGCTCCCCTCCATGCTGCTGTGGAGGTGGCACTACACAGTCCCCAAGAAGTGGCCCTCCTGCCTGAACACACTGCTGCACCTGGCTCTTGCCTCCTGACAAGGATGAAGAAGATGTAAAGGCCAAACTGCAGCCTGCCTTAAAAATTGAATAGTGAAGTCTGTGAAACCATCTGTGCTGGAATGGATACATCCAAAGGGCTGTACAGAGCTTCAGACTGCAAGGATGTCCCTTTAGACCTCAGAGCCACACAAACTAGCAATAGGTTTTTCAGTTTCTTACAAAGCAGAAAAAGAATTAACTAGGGTATTTTCACAGAAAATAACAGCTGTTAATAGTTTTTCACATGATGGATATTTTTATAGAATTGAACACAATTTTCTGAACAATTCTTGGCAGGGGGGTGGGTGGGACGAATAATTGTTTTCCACTGTACAAGGCAGAATCAGTAACACTTTTCCCTACAGAACTTAACAAGTGACTTCCACCTCTCTTGATATTTGACACTAATATTCATCTTGCTAAAATCAAATTCCTTGCTAAATTGCTTTCCAAGAAACCTGTTTATCCTGTTCTTTTACTAACTCTTCAGATTAATACAATTTTAACTTAATCCTAGTGGTGGTAATGTTAGTCCTACAACCAAAAGTGGGAAAGTGCATGCCATTGACTGAAAATTGAACATCACAGAGTTTGGCTTGTCAGCATGCTGAGTGGCCCAGAATATCCACAAGTACTAGTAAATACATGTCAAATAGTGGTAGTTTTTAAAAGCACAACTAGTATTTAGAGTTAGGATAGAGTAGATTAAGCTTCTAAAATAAGTTCACAAATGTTTCAGAAAACAGCTTTTGAAGTAAATGCTTGCCAGCCTTGGGAAATCCCGTCCTTCTATAAATCAGAGGATGCTGTATGGCCCTCTCATTCAGATTTAGGGAATAAATTTGGTGCCCAAATGCTGAACCTTTCAGGCCAAGTCTGCTGTTTCCACACCAGCCTGCTGTCAGCAGGGTTTTTGAAGGTGGCAGCTCCAGACAGGGTGACAAACATTTGCTTTGAGGTTTTGTGTCCTCATCCTAGCACCATGAGTAGCTACAGGGTCTCATCAGGGCATCTGCAGCTGCGGAGTAGCAGCCAAAGTCCTTTACTGTCTTCCCTGGGAGCCCACAGGGGAAAAGCCCAGAGACGGGGTGGTGGTGGGACATTTCTGCTGTGGCACATACTCATTAGACTGAAGGTAGCTGCTTTCTTTCACACACACCTGCAAATAGCTTTAATTTTGATGTAACTCTGTGACCCCCTGGAGATTAGCAGGATAAAATGAAAAACTTACCACGGCTTTAAATGTTCGGTGGTGGTGGGCTCTGTGTCCAGCTTCATTCTCAGGCTGATGTTAATCACTGTGAATTTCTTAAACTTCATTGGAATACAATGAGTGGAAAATTACTGTATGAAAAGATGCTTGTGATCCTGTTTCCTTGTGCTCATGGCAGAGTTAATTTCACAACAGGAGTCATGCAAGGCTGAAGACTGGGCAGGTGAGCTGATGGGTGCAGGCAGATACTGGTGAGCTGTAAAATGTTTGTAAGAATAGAGTTTGAAAGTGAAACAGTGCCATATGGACTCTAAATCCTCATTTCCTCTCTACATACCTGTTTCAGCTGGGTTAACAGAGCAGTCTGTCCAGACCTTACATGATATGGGATTCAGTGGTTTACATTTTGGCTGTGCTGTCCAGAAATAAGGCCTTTGCACCATGTCATGGAGCTGATGCAGAGCCTTCATTGCCTAAGCTATGTTGAAGTCAACCGCCCAGGAGAAAGGAAAAATCCAAATCAGACATCTCGGAGTGTGCAGCTATACTGCACAACTGTGACTCTAGACTTGGGGAGTTCTCACCTTCACTAGGTGAACAGACTCAAGCAAGAAAGCTGAGAAAGATTTCTCTTAATCCTTTAGCTTAACCTGGATGGTGGAGACTGAGCAGCTTCTGCAGTGAGTGCTGAGTCACTTGGCATCTGCCAACCTTGGCCCTGTGGGAATCCCAGTGAGGGTCTGACAAGCACCTTTGTGGTACCCAAAATTAGTTGTATCTGAATCTCATGGCAATACAGCCTAAAAAGATTGGCCTTGTCATGGCTCTGCTGATTTTCCCTAAACTGCATAGGCCCAGTAATTCTCCTGTTGGCTCCTGTTCTTCCACACACATCCCATGTGACAGGGGACCTTGGTCTTCTTGTGCTCCTACATCTTTGAGTCAGGAAAGGGGCTAGGAATTGCTGAACAGGTGGCTCCTGGTCACCACTTTTGGGAGTGAGGGGTAAGGAGGGTGACTCTGTGCCACCCCAGCAGCACTGCTCATGTCTTCTTTCAGGGCACCTGCTGGGGGTGAGGGTGGCCAAAGCAACGCTGGCTGAGCAACAGCAGAGTGTCTGAATGAGGAGTTTTGGTGAGGGAAAATTACAGAAAGGGTTCAAAATACACACACGGGGAAAGGAGTACTGGAAGATCTTGTGGCTGCAAGTCACTTTAGATATGTGGCCAAGAGCTCTAGTTTTTGGTCTTGTAATGCATCAGCAGGCTAACAGCAGTAGGAACCCATAGGCAGTAGTATTAAGACACTCAGTGGGCAATGATTAACAAACAGACAAAATGGCCACTGCTTTCATTATACAGTTTCCTCTTTACGGCTAGCGTTTGTTTAAAAGACAAATCAGGCTGGGAAAGAGTGCATTTTATTTTTTCATGCTGCATTATCTAAGTTCACTAGCTACAAGTGAAGACACAGGTGATAGGGAAGCATATTCTAGAGAGCAGCAAGGGAAGCACTAAAACTGGCAGACAATAAGGTGGTTCCTGTTACACTTTTTGTCATTCCAAGTGCCATCAGTGTACATCTCCACACATTCCTCCTCCCCTTTGCCAGAAGGTTCATTTGGATACCAGTTAGTATAGCTCAGCTGAGCACCATTCAGGAGCTGGAATTTGCCTGGAATAAGGGATTGTTTTATCCCCAGGTAGGTGTAGGTGTTAAAATATTTCACAAAGTGCAGAATGGCCTCATTCTCGCCAGGGTTCCTTGGAGTGGCAATAGAGCCTCCAGCCTCTTTACATTTTTCCACTGTAGCTTCAAAATCAGCTTTTTTCCCACTGGTTGCAAATATCTTTCCTCCAGACTCTGTTATCATGTTGTTCAAGCGAAGGACTGCGAGAGGAGGGAAAAGCTGTTAAACACTTGTGCATTGTTTTGTCCTCACTTTGCTGTCAATTTTAACTCCTGCTGTTTTGCTCCATAATTTTAGATTAAACCCAGGAAAAGGTGAAGGAAAGAAGAATTTGAAATCAAAGATTTCAAAGAAATTTGAAAATGAGGAGGTGGGGGAAAGGGAAGAAACATACACAGGTGATGAAACAGGAGAATCACATAAGAAGTTGGAGAAGGAGGAAAGGAAATGAGGAATTCTATTTTTTTTAAAGGCATATTGTTTTCTTTGAGACTTTCTATATGACTTGAGGTGATTTGCAGTATACCAATGTTCTTGAGTAGTGGGATCTTAGATTTGATCTGGTTGTGATTGCCTTGGTATGTTTTTAGTGTTCTGTTTGTCTATTGGGGGCACAAGGTGTGCATGGGGCAGCTCCGTGTAGGCAGGGCTTTTAATCTGGCACATTCCTGTCTTGCTTGCACTCATACTTCAGAGCTGTTACCCAGGTGTCTCCCTCTAGTTATGAAGACTTAATTCCCACCTCCCCCACCTCCCATTCGAAATTTTTCACTCATTGATATACCAGTGAAGAAGATATGAAAGGAATGCAATAAAACTGCAAAAATTTCTGCCTTTTTCCTAAGAAGCAATTTTTTTGCCCACCTGGTCTATCCCCACTAAGCCAGTAGCAGCAGAAAGTAAAGGGAGATAAAATACCTCCTTCCAGTCTGGAAATCCGATATTCTAACTGACGGAGAGCGTCCCCGTTTTCATTGCCAGCCAGTGGTACGAGATCTGTGAACAAAACCAGCTGCTATGCACTTTGCATTACAGTTTCAGTCTTGGCTTTCAAACAAAGCTGAGCTCATCATATCAAATTAATATGAACTTCTGAAACGTTTGTTTGACAAGTTTTCGTTTACTACTGTTTCAAACAGGTGATATCTTCACACATTAATCTTTGTAAGGATAGGGGATAAGTTCCTGGAAGTCACCTGCAGGGCAGGGATGTTTATGGAAAACTGGAACTGGCAAACTGACTTAGTTTTCTGAGTGATTGAGCTGGTCCGGGCAAGACTCTGGCACTTGTGCAGTAGGTTTAGTTGATTTTTAACTGTGTCTAGGGACTGAATCCTCGAGAGAATCCTTCAGGCTGTTCAAGCACTTGCTTACAGCTCAGCAACAAGTTTCTTGTGCTATGGAAAATTCTAAACTTTTCTCTGAGCTGAACCACTGCATCATTAAATAGAGATTTAAGCATTATTCTTAGTTCCACAGAGAAAAAGTATACAGAAATTGTTATTTTTTTATTTTGGCTTTTTTTTGGTGTGTTGGTGTATAACCCTATCAGTTTATACCCTCAAATGCTATTTGAAACATCAGCATTTCAGTCTATTTTTGTGAAAGATCTGAATTCTACATTTATTTATTTATTTTTTTAATGGACAGAGAGGTTGGGCACATGAAGAAACAAAATAAATTGTTTCTGTTTTCTGCTATGGTAATATAAACAATTTTGACAAAATCCTTCCTTAAAAGTGCAATGAGCAACAATAATTCCTGATGTATAACGACCAGACCAGGAAAAATCCAGGTTAATCTAAGGAAATTATAATTAAGTCCTGATGATTTTATTTTAATTTTATTATTATTTATTTTAAGTAGATCACACCTGAGATTATGGTAGATAGCACTGAGTTTTCAAAGCATACAAATAGAACACAACAGATAAAAATGGAGATAACTTCATGTACCTGGTATTTGTTGTTCATCTCCATTGTTGCTCCTGTCTCCAAAAAAAGGATTGAAAGGGAACTTTGGAAGAAATCCTGCAAGTCTACCTTGAGCACAGAATGAGAGCAGGAAAAAAGCTACTGCTAAGATTTTGTGCATCTGTGGAGACAGCATCATTTAAAGCTAGAGGTAAACCAGACTGGTTTACTCTCCAGTGTAGAGTCCTGTATTTAAAAAAAAAAAAAAAANTTTAATACATAACACTTTTCACAAAAAAAAAAAAAAAAAAAAAAAAGAACGTTTTAGAATTTTTCTGGGTGGGAAGTCCTACATATATTACACTTTGCCTGCAGTGGCATGAATGTCATTCATGTAGTTGCAAAGTTATCTTATTTCAGACAATTAAAATATTTTTCCCAATGACAGTCTCCTAAGTCTACGAAAGTCTACGGAGCAGAAACCCAAAACATCCCTCCAAAGCTCTATCCTGTATACCAGATACCATTATATGCCATTTTTCCCCATGCAAAAAGTTATAGCTTCATTTTACAGGAGAGCAATAGATGCATGGCTGCTTTAGAAAGAGAATGCTTAAGACAAAGTGGGACATGCTGTCTTTATCAATTGGTTTAAGAGCAAAACAACTGCTAATATTTATTCTTCTATTGCAGCAACCATTTTTTAACATCTCTTCACCTCAGGTGACATGGTCTATAAAAAGAGGTGAAATTGTTAATAAAAATGTTGATACACACATCGAAATTGGAAAGTTTTGTGATACAGTTTAATAGATTCAATATAGTTTAAGCAGCAACCTATCTAAAGATGCTCAACTTACCTAGCAGCTCCAGTGTGAATTAAGAAAGACTCATTAAATGGTCCAATTTATAGGGCACGTAACCACAAAGAATATACTGTATGATATGAATTTGCATATAAATGGAAATCTAATATTTCCAAGGTAAACACTTAAAACATGAGGAAAGTATTTGAAGGTACTTTTCTAACTTGTAGAAACACTTTCACCCTTTTTAAAACACCAACCCTGGAACAGAACAAATTTCTCAATTCATATTTGAAATACCTAATCTTTCCACAGAGTGGCTGTGCAAATGTCACAGAAGATAGGCCATAAAAAGTTCCCCTGAAATATAATATGCACCAGGAACACCACCATCATTTTAGTTACTGAGGATGTACCAGTGATAATGACCAAAGTCTTGTAACTAAACAATCTCACAATTGTAGCAGCAAAGCCAAATGACAGTGGTGCATCTGCAGCACAGGTAGAGGAGACAGCTGAAATAACTTACAGAGTACTCCAGGGGAAGTTTATATGTCAAAAAGAGCAGTTTCCTGCAGCAGAGCAATGACCTTTCAGTGAAGGAAAAAAGCTGCTTTATGCCAGTCCTGTAAGTAGAGAGGCCCAAAATGAGGAGCATCACTGAAATGGAGGTGGCCTTGCCAAGCATTTTACAGCTGTTCTCAGCTGAGAATTGGCTCTGTGCAGTGAAGACTTTAAGGAAAGGTGTTTGAGTCTGTGTTCCAGTTCAACCAAAGATGGGGCCACATCATGCTCGTGGTGTCAGGGCAGCATCCTGATGTTGCAGCAAGGCCAAGGACCATGACAGCTGAGGAATGAAGTGCTTTGGGACTAGATGGGGAATGTCAGCAGTAACTGTTTTAGTCTAACAAGCCTAGATCATCTCCACAGGCACTGTGCACCCCTGCCCTGCACTTCCACACTCACCTCAACCACTGATGTATGCCTCAACACCTTTGTCCTTGGTGGTGTGCCCACAGATGCTGGATTAAATCCTGCTGCATTGTTTATTGAGTGCCCTGGAGTGCACCAGCCCTGTGAAAAATAAATAGGCAGTACCCAGTTGTATGTACCTTGACAGAAGAGGGCTGTTTTAAATTTGCACGAGTAACCTTTGTTTCAAGTTTCTTGTCAAATTTCAAGTTTCTTGGCTTTTGAGTGTTTGATGTAATGCTTTCGGCATTCTTCTGGCAGAGGTTTTTTAATTGTTATTTTTTGGGAAAAAAAACCCCACCAAAATCAAACAGAGAACATGAGACAAGCCAGTACCTGGGTTCTAGATGAGCCCTAGAAAAGGTCACTGGCAGACCCTGGCCCTTTGCATCCGTGGTGAGAACAACTTGAACATTTAAGTGCACCTGGAAGAAACCACAAGTTAGGCAAGTGCGAGGAGAGGGGGAGGTTTGGCCTGCAGTTGTGGGTTTCATGTGCTGGCTCATAGCCTGGGAAACCAGGAGAGGGACAAAAGGTTTCTTGTGATAGACTCCTGAGGAAAAACTGATGTAGATTTGATAAACTATAAACCTTTCTTCTCTTGATTTTCATCAGCATATTAATGAGATGATGCAAATTAAATAGATATTTAAATACACCTTCATTTCTAATATGCTTGTTTATGATTGCCTGATAGAATATTTTATATAACTACCATAGCTTGTAAACTATTTTCTGATCTTTCCTTGAACCACATATCACAGAGGTCTAGCAAGATTCAAGGACACAGTTCTGATAAAGAGCAAATTATTTTTGAGTATTGAGACAACCTTTTCTTCAGTTTCCACATCAATCAGTAAGAGGTTTCATAGTTTCAGTGGCAGTGAAGAAAATGAGGGATATTCTGAGTAGGTTGTGTTGTGCAGTGTACCTAGGCAAAGGCAAAACCTGCTAAGGACAAAGGCTGGTCAATGCTGCTTTCTTAGCTGCTCTGAGAAATACAGGCAGAGTTGAATAGTTGAAAGGCTGTGTGCTCCTTCCATAAGCCTGTTTTTAGCCTTTTCCTGGTATACTTAGTCTCCTGAAAGTCAGGTTTTGTCTTCCATAGTGCTATTCACAGGTAAACTTAAAAATTATTTTCTTATTCTCTGTTTGCATTTAAATGCCCCCAACCCCAGCAATATTTTCTGTTTAAGTTGATTTTGTTCTGTTCTGCTGTTGTTTCCTCCCTACCTTGTTTCCACCTTGTCCTGTGTTTTCTGCATTTCGTTTTCTCTTCCAAATCATTATGAGGCTGTCTCTGGGAATAGCAGGAAGAGCACAGAGCATGGGGAGACACGAGATCCCATTTCTCAGAGGAGAGCTAAGGCTATTTTTGCTCAGCACTAAAAGCAATTCAGCAAGATTTAGACACTTGGGATAGCAGACTTCAACAGACATTTTTAAAAATTAAATTATGAGCAGCATTTTAGAGCAGAAAGTCTTCATTTTACCTGTGATCAGTGCACTTGAATGCTACTGCAATCTTTCCCCACAGACTTAAGTGAAGGATCTAAGAGGAGGTCTCTGGATTTCTCTGATTTGTCACTTGGTGCAGCTCAGCTGAGAGAAAACACAGAACTTGTATCGCCAATAGAAAGCAAGGCAATATCTCATCTCTTTAATAGTTAAATAGTTCCCATTGCCACAGCCTCCTCAAGGGTTAAGGTGCCCTTGCTCTGCAGTGCTGCTCAGCTCCTGAGCCACAGGGGCAGAGATGGGTGAAAGCTTCATTCCAGGTTTCACTTGGCATCACACCTGGGTTATAACCCTTGAGACAAACGCTGCCAAACCCTGGTTTCCTAACAGGGACTGCAAAGAAATATCCAAGTCCTCTTACCATTTTTAAAGGTGCTACTCTAAGTTTCAAGACTCCTGTATCTATTGTGTTTTGAAATCATCTATGTTTGTGTAGCTGTTGGCTAATAGGATTTTATAAAAGTGTGCTTCAACTTCCGATAATCAAAGATCACTTGCAACCTGATACTCTGAGATACAGCTCACAGTTTATACAAGATAAGGCACCCTGCCAGCCTGTGTCACATCCTGCTGGTTAGGTTCATGAAAGGTTGAATTTGAGCTCAGTTTTCTCAAGAACCATGGGCCAGGGTTTTTTTTAATCAAGTTTCTACAACAAATTGAAAAATTTGTGTTTGCTGGAATCGATGGTCCATTCCTTCACATGTGGTAGGGATTGGTGGGGGCTGGTGTGAGGCTTTTGAGTGCTCAAAACTGATAATAGTACTTCTAAGCTGAAACAACTAATTAAATTACACCATTATAAAAGAGGCTATCACTCTAGACCAGAGACAATTCTGTCTGAAATAAATATCCATAATTTTTTTGGCCTAAGTCTTACTGTTAAACATACCGTAATAACTATATTCAATTTCTCTTATGGGAGACAGGATCCACTTGCCTCAAAAGGGTTGGAATTTTTGCCATATTTTTATTTGTACTAGGATCTTAATTCTTAACAACAAGGATCTTAATTCTTAACAACATCTTCTATAGCATTTGGGGAGTAACTAATTTTCTGATTTAAAGATCTTACCTTTATGTTGTACTTCTGTAGCAAATTATCATAAATGAAGGAAACAAAGATTAACCTGGATTTTTCCTGGTCTGGTCGTTATACATCAGGAATTATTGTTGCTCATTGCACTTTTAAGGAAGGATTTTGTCAAAATTGTTTATATTACCATAGCAGAAAACAGAAACAATTTATTTTGTTTCTTCATGTGCCCAACCTCTCTGTCCATTAAAAAAAATATAAATGGAGAATTCAGATCTTTCACAAAAAATAGACTGAAATGCTGCTGTTTCAAATAGCATTTGTGGGTATAAACTGATAGGGTTATACACCAACACACCAAAAAAAAGCCATATCAAAATAAAAAAATAACAATTTCTGGATACTTTTTCTCTGTGGAACTAAGAATAATCAAGCAACATCATAGATCAAGTGTGAACCATAAAGAGGAAAGTTCTGCCTCACAGTTCTCTGACTGGATCTGAGGAGCTTTTATTTTTCAGCAGCATGTATGTGTTTGAGTTGTTTTTTTCTCCTTTTTTTCAATAATAATGGATACAGCAGAAGAAAGAAATTGGGCTTTTAGACCTAGCTTAGACACTTTGCGTATTGGTGTAATAAATACTAACTTGTGACTGGAAAATAAAAATCTTATTTTCCTTAACTGGATGAAAAACACCCCAGTGTCTTGAAGTCTAAATCTGTTTAGATATAGATGTTATATTGTGTTAAAATGTTTGTAAGATTTTACACATTAAGGGCCTTAACAAGAGATCTCTAGAGTCATTTTGCAAACCCCAAAGTGGTAGAAATAAATTTTTCATTAACTAAAGGACTAGGATACCCCAAAACTAGTTGGAGAGAAATGTAAATGAATATGCTTTTTCAGTTCAGAGAGTAAAAGATGATGTTGGTAGGGACTCTTTTTGGGGAAGGCTTTGGTGACTTTTTGTGACAGGTAAACTCTATTCTGACAAAGAAACCACACAGACTCAAAAATTGCTAATGAGGTTTGCTTATTAACATACTAATATTTAAGAGGTAGTTTTAAGTAAACCTTCAACCCTTTCTAGCAGATTTAATGTAGCTGGTCAGATTTAAACCCGGGAAAACATATGAATTTAGCCTTACTTTTCTCAATGTAACTATAGAGTTGTTGTCATGGCTTTATTCCCTTCCTGTTTGAAACTTTTGGCTAAAATGGTATCATGGTCATAGGTCTCAAAACAAGCTGCTTTGGAAAGCAGGTTCACATTTTGAAATCTATCCAGCATGGTCCTGGGTGTACTTTTTCCATTTCAGAATCCTCTCTTATCAGTTGGAGTGCTGCATGCAACTTGGAGATGAATCATCCCTTGCCAAAAATTTGGCAGGGCTTGGAATGAATGGGAACAAATCCTATCTCTCTTCCTCATGGGAGGCTTGGGAACATCACTGCCCAGAGTCAAGTCCAGCTTCCCAGGGCTTCCTGCACAGAGCCAAATGTGGGGGAGGAGATTTTGTTTAATGCATTAATTTTAAAGCTAGTGCTTTCCTTTTTTTTCCCCCCTCAGGTAGTGTGTAAATGATGATGGATGAGCCCAGGACTTCCTCAGTGCAAGGTAAGAATGTGAGAATTTGCTGCTCGTGGTACTCTTCTCAGCTGCCCCTGCTCCCCAGCTGCCCAAATGGAGTAGCAGTGAAAACATTTTGTGACAAGTTCCTTCTTGGTCCTACCAGATTTGAGTTGAAGTCTGTCTGTGCTGTTGCTTGGTATAAGATCAGCAGAGATGTTTGTGTTTGAACCGACTGAACTTCCACTCTTAGCTGCCTTCCCAAAATATTATCTGCTTTGCTCAGTGTCTTGGGAAAAGACAGGTGCCCTTCTAACACTGCAATGTCGTGGTTTTCTGAGGGAATGTGCTGTTTTAGCAACAAACTGCAATTTTTAGCATGTTATACACTCTGTCTACTTGAATTGAGTGCAATATTTATCTTTGTGTTTTACAGAGAGTAGCTTCTGAAACTATAAAAAATTGTAACAGGTAGTATTGATATTTTTGTAAAACAAAAGTTGGATGCTAATGAATCAGTGAGTGGTTCAATGTGACACAGCACAGGCTCTATGATTGAAAGTGATGTCCAAAACCTGACACCATAATTGCTCCAGTGAAGTCAACCTCTGTGCATCTCTTTTGAGGCAGAAAATGTTAAGTACTTCAAAATGCTTCCAACTAGGACGCCACAAACAATTTTAACTTCAGCATTTCCAATTATCCCAAGTCAAATCTTGGAATTTTCCTCTAATCTTCACAAAGGTACAGAGACAATCTGCCATGAGAAATGAATTCTGTGGTATACCCAACTACCCAAAAGGGAGAAACACATCAGGCACATCAGTTCAGGCACATTTTAATCATGTTCATCACCTAGCACATTTGGCATTTTTCTAAGGCTAAAAAGAAATCACAATATGATTAATTTTATATCTTAGGATACAGAGAAATTGCAGAAATTTAATCAACCTGAAACACAGATACTTCATTACCTCCATACTCTGAGGGGGCTGAAAGGCCATTCTTTAAAATTCGCAGACTGTGAGATGATACAGATTGCATTTTTTGTCATTCCAGGTGCCATCAGTGTACATCTCCACACATTTCTCTCTCCCTTTGCCATTAGGCTCATGCTGGTGCCAGTTGCTATAATTCAGAGGCATGCCATTTATATACTGAAACTGACCTGAAGTCTCCCCCTTTCTAATGCCCAAGTAAGCATATTGGTTATATTGTTTCACAATGTCCATAATAGCTTTATTCTCCTCCTCGTTCTTGGGAGCTGCAAGAGTTCCTCCAACCTCTTCACAGGATTGTAGTGCAGATGCAAAGTCAACTTTCTTCCCATTGCTGGCAAACATCTTCTCTCCGACTTTTCTTATTTTCCCATTCAAAGCAAGCACTGGAACATGAAAAGAGTTAGCTTTGTAAATTTTCTATGGCCTACTGATGTAAAAGCAAAGAAGAGAAATGAAGAGAAAGCTAAAAGTGCTAAGAGGAACAGAGGGAAAAATTGAGCAAAGGATGAAGAGGAATGAAGATCTTTAATTTTACCCAATCACTAACTGTTCACTAAATATATTTTGCTGCTTGTGACCACCTGACCTTGTCTCCAAGTCAGGGATGTCCCATCAACACTTGCTAAATATCAGCCCTGTTATATTTTGTGTACTTTCTAAAGAAGATCAACGTGCTTCAGATTTGAGCAAGGGAAACAGAAAAATGATAATAGTTTTGTGAATCCCTTTTCTGTTAAAGGTGGTAAATTGTTTTGTACTATCTGGTTGCTGATGGATACAAGTGGTACAAGACTAAGTTTCTATGAATCCGCGTGGAAAGTGCAACATCAGGCAGTTGGAATATTTTTAAAAATAAACCCAATTTGAATAAATGTGCATTATGATTGCCAAGAGGAATCTGCTTCTCTCCAGGGAAACAAGAATCCTGATTTCCCCTGTTTGGAACGAGAAAATGGAGTTTGGTTGGAGTTTTCCAAATGCAGTTTCTTCCCTGCAAGTTGTGATTCTGTAACTAACTTTGCCTATTGCACTTAAAATTGATTGTGAGCTGAAAAAGTAACGAGGGGAAGAATTACCAGCCTCAAGTCGGAAAAGCTGGTACTTCAAATTTGCTAAAGCATTGTGGTGCTTGGCGGCCAGAGAGTCAGGCAGACCTGTGTAGACAAAAACAAAAGTTATACAATCAAGCAAAACTAGGCTGTGCTGCTAGGAACAATACCCTGGATAAAACCAATAATTTTCCAGAGCTAACTTGCAAATGTATTTTTTTAACATCAGCAAGTGTAAAATAGATATTTTCCCAGTATTTTTTCACATTGTTGTTAATCTATATTAAAGCAAACTAATAAAAACATCCAATCCTCTAAAACGCTGATGATTCCCCTCTGCAGAAAAGAAACTGAAGCTTTACAGGTTGGAGCCATTTGTTAGTTATTTCTGTGAAACTGGTTTGCCAAAGAGAGGTTTCATTCTACTAATTGGTATTGAACAGGCACGAGGGATCCTTTGAGGAGGAAACAGTTTCTATGGCACCATGTGATTTCCTTTTTAAAGTGCTGGCTGTATGCTTTGTGTCTATCTTACTTTAATGGGAGCCATAAACAGTGGTAGTGGAAGGTTTCTGGATAGTGTGAAATACATCCAGCACTGCTTGCTAAAGATGGGAACCCACTGTAAGGGTAGATTTTTTTTTTCATACCACTTTCCACAGGTAATGGAGGTTCTAGAGGCAGAATAAAGTCACTGCTGTACTCCCATGATCATAATCCACTATTTACAACTGATACAAACAGAAGTGTAGAAGCACAAAAAGTTGCTGCATCCCTGAGCTGCAACACTGCAACTTTTACTGCACTTCACAATCCACTAAAAAAACCCCGTATTTGACCTAACACAGGGAGTCTGGGAATACTTCTGATAGTGCTTTAGCCTTGTCAGCAGACCTGGAGAAAGCATTTCTACATATATATATATATATATATACACACATATATATAATAATTATATATTAGTGTTGATAACCTGTTCAATTCCCCTCCGCCCACAGAAGAGAGAGTAGACCTGTTTTTTAGAAAAAGTTGAACTGTCATTTCCTCAATTTTTTTTACCTTCCTCTGCTTAACACATCTGCTTCTTTGAGAGCACATGTCCTTCTGTGTTATCTGTTTGTAGTCATGTGTCTCTTGCAAAAGAGGCAAGTTTCCTTACCTTTCAGACCATTTCCTCCAGGGATACCAGGTAGCCCAGAAATTCCTGGACATTTACTCAATGCATGGCAAGTCACCAACAAAGCAGCCAGTGCTATGAGGATGTAGGATGAGTAAGACAACATGATTTCTCAGGCCAGCTGTAAAAAAAACCCCACACATTTGTCAGGCAATTATTCTGTAAGAAATTGTAGGCATTGGTTTACACAGCTGCACCCTCCTCTCCCATCATCCCTTCTCGAAATTTCCATTATTTCCTTGTTTAAATAAAGTTTATAGTTCAGGTGTAAGAGATTTCCCAGATTTATTTTGCAACCACTGTGTAGTTTATACACAATGTCTTTCTAGACTGATAAACTTGGAGTAGTGAAGATAAATTATGCTTTTCACTGTCACTGACTGTTGGATTAATCCTTGAGAAAGGATGGGCTCAGAGGTAACTGATCACACCTAAGCCATTAGTTGCCTGCAAGGACTATAATCACCCAGTGATGCATAGCATACTAACCTGAAGGGCAAATCTGTTACAGTGGTAGTTGTAATGTTTGGGAGCTTGTTAAAGCACAACACTATCTAAGCACATTTATTTGGCATGAACTGATACCATTTTACACATGGGCAAAACTTTATAGCTCAATTGACATTCCTATACTGTTTTGAACAAAATTCCACAAGCTTGAAAATGTCAGTTAATCTTGCAGAAAATGGTTTTTTGCTGGTTGGCAATAGGCTTATTCATCTTATTTTATCCCTACAATGAAGCAAGAAGTAGGGTTATAATCTTAGTGCTCAGCTATCATGATTAAAAAGCATTTTAAAACTGTTTATTGTGGGTTTACAGCAGAGTGAATGGGTGTGCTGTGCAGCTGTGAAACCTGAAGGACTATAAGATACTGTGGCATAGAAATATCAAGTTATTGACATCATTCAGTTAGACTGACAGGAGATATTAAGAAAGGTTCAAGATGCCAGGATGGGTATCCATTTCCAAAGGGGTGATGCTCATGGGTTGACTCATACAAAACAAGTAAATTAATATCCATTACTTCAAATTTCTATTGGCACAAATCAAAGAGAATCATGTACCTGCTCTCTCTTAAAAACTTCCATCTTTAAAAAAAAAATCAGCATTTACACATACTAGGTTCTAAATCTAGCTCCACTTAAAATTTAAAATAAAATCTTGGTTGGCTTGAATGCTGTAAGATTATTAATACCTAGGTTCATCAGCTATAACAAGGTATTTGCTATTACATTCCAAAGTATATATGCCAAGCAGAATCAAAATACCAGTCTAATGTCATTTATTAAATGGGGTGAACTTTTAAAAGAAAAAGCATTGTTTGTATCTTGCATATTGACTCTGTTACAGAAGACTTTTGAGATTGTTTTCAATCTGCATCAACAGCAACTTGTTTTTCTAGGAGAATGTCTCATCAAAGTCAATCTGATGCAAAATATCCTTGAGTATACGAATATTCAATCGTGTCATAAATTTGCAGCATATAGGATCTGTTTAACTGATAGCAGTATGGTCAAGAATTTGCACATTAAAGAATGTACAAGCAAATCCACCTGAGAACACATGTGCAGCATTAAAGGTGCTGTTGAGTTTTGATTGTTGAATTTGCAGCATCTCGAGTTGTTTACCCTTTACTGAAGGCCAGCAGGCACCTCTGGAAACGCTGGCCAGTGACTCAGAGCAGATTATTAGGGACCCTAGCAGAAACCTACCTGAGGTGGCTAGGAATACTTACATCCCTGAGATAAGGAAATGCAATTACAGCATGTACCCTTTGCCTGGTGATGATCATTCAGGGAATTAGATTTGAATGGACTACTGCATCCAGCTCATAATTGGATTATGATGCAGAGTCGGACTCCTGATCAGTTATACAGCAAAATTGAAAAAACACAGCTCTTCAGTTTTAATCCAGTTTTAATGACCTTCATCAGTCATTACTATCTAGCATCCTTCAGGCATCTCCTTATCTACCAAAATTGCTAGTATAAGCAAAGTAAAAAAATTACTAATAAAGGGAAATTTAATTTTAGAATGTAAATATGACCACAGAAATCAAAAGGAATGGGTCTGCCTTCTAGCTGAAATTCCTTGTGATTTATTAAAAGGAAATTCAACTTACCCTTCTGCTTCCAAGTGAAATGAAAAAGCAGTTCACACAAATCCCCTTTATATAGTGTCATGTTTGTTGAATGATATGGCTGAAGTGGAGACTGGATACTGAGGCCACGAATGAGCTTTTTCAGTTTTGCTCACATACTTGTTATGCAAATACTGAGTTCATTTGTAAGGGTTGAGAAATTCCATTTTTTTAAACAAAATAAATACAAAGTTGTAGAAAATACAATCCAGAACTAACAGATAACCTCAGATCTGTAGACACAAAATATATAAAAACATAAAGTAACTTTCAGCAATTCTAGGTCATATTTAAAAATTGTTTGTTGTTTTATAAAAGCAAAAAATGGCAGATGACCACCAGTGGCACTTATAAAAGGAAAGATTGTCTTGTGGTTAATCTTAGGGAAGCCTGGTACCTTCCAGATAGTCCGACCCAGTAATCAGAATTCTAAACTTTCCTTCCCTCTCTGTATCTGATGTACTTATCTTACCTTAATATAATTTTCTAGCTATGTGCCAGAATGCTCAGTGTTTCCACAAGCTTCTGGTCTCTCTTGCATGTACAAGACATCTGATCCTCTCTTTGTCAGAGATGGATCTTGGAAAAAATGCACAAAAAATGCGCACTGTACATGCACAGAATTCTCAAACGGACATAATTTTCAAGGAAAAAGAAAAGAAACCAGAGGTTTTGCTCCTCTTGTTTCCCAGAAATAAATTTTAGGATTTTGTAACTTCCTTCTGGGTCTGATGCCTTCTACTCTAGAATGTTTGATCCTAGATGGGGTTTGTTTAATAAACCTCAGCAAGCCAACACATCAATGCCTCACCTGAGAGACAGAAGTACCTCAGCTTCACAGCTTTTCTGTGTTTTGTCAGTTTATACTGTGGGCTCTTAAGGATGGGATGTTTCCTATTTTTCATTTGCATTTTACTAAAACGATTTAAGCTCTGTCATCATCCCTAATAATAGTGTAATTCTTTCTGAATAATTCCAGCAGGATTAACAGCTGCAAGCTAGCATCTTTAGGCTCCCTGCTCAGCAATTAGAGATGTTTAATATCAACTGGCTGACCTAGCCAAGATAAAATACCAAAGCAGAAGATACATTTAGATACATTCCCCTTGGACGTAGTGCAGACACTAAAATCCACTTCCATTCACAACTGTGAGCCTTGTCCTGCAGTTAGAAGTGCCCAGCATGGCCTGTTCTCCATCTCAAAACCCCCCACAAATAGCCAACTGAGGACCTAGCAGGTGTCCTTCTTAGCAAATGCTCAGTTAACACTCACAAATGTATGTTACAGAAAACCCATCTCCAAAGTCCTTCCTCTACCAGATGGGCAGCAGAGCTCTGAATGCAGATTAGTCCTTTTACAAAACCTCTCACCTCACCAATGGAAACTATTTCTCTCTGTAGTCCAGATGAGGTAGATGTAAAAAACTGGTGTTGAGTGCCTAAGATGTGGATTAGACAGTACCCAACAGATAAAATATTCTTTTCCAATTCCTGTTGGAATAGCACAGATACCAGACAATTGAGCACAGTCAAAGACACAGGTAATTCTGTTTCTGGATGGCAGCAGACCTTTGGGGTACACAGGAAAGTTCTTCAATTCCAGAACAAGACAGAACTTAATGGATACAGATTTTGGGAAGCAATACTTTAAATTACTAGGTGCCCAAGTTCTTGGGAATGTTACCAGAACAAAATCTCATACAGATCCAATTTCTAGGCAACTCTGCAAGTCACAAGGGGTAGTTTTTCTGCTGCATCACTGCATATACGTGCAGCTCTAACACATGAACATGATGAGTCTCTGGAGGTTTGTACTGATTCTTCCACCTAAAACAGCTGATATTATATTAAAAAAACCTTAAACAATTGAAAACATTAAACAGGGAGATCAGTAAAACTCCACTAGCTTATCTCTGCCCATTCATGAAAGTGTGGCATGAGCAAAACACAGCTTATGATCTAGGAAAACCTTATAAATTATTATCTTTTACCAAAACTTTTGAAGAAAGATACATTTGATAACAGTTGTTCTCCCATGGGTCAGATCATACACAATGGAATCTGATAAAACTAAAACATAATCCAAGGTGAGAGATTACTTAGTCATTAGATTTACTTTCCTTAGTTATGCAGCAGAGAATGAGGGAAAACAAACATACTCAAATAATGAAGAAAGAAAGTAAATATTTTTTCTGCAACCTAGCATCCCTGTGGAATAGCTACAAGGATGGGAATTCTGAAATTTGTAGGTAAACCTGTGTGGTAAGGGCTGAAGGCCTTTAGCTGGGAAACACCCACATAACTCAGACAGGGAACTTAAATGGTTTCAGTGGGCCCCAGGTACAGCATGCCTCTTTCTATCCTTAGGGAGAACCATAAGAATATAAAATATGCTGTGCTGCCAGTGAATTAAACCCAAACCCTGCTCAACTATCAGCAAAGGAGAACTTGGGGGAAAAAAGGAATCTGATTTTCAAGATGTCATGTAGCCAAAAAGACTGCTTCTTTCTATAACAGCCCTGCATGCTACCCCCAAAAAACTAACTGCCAAGGGGGTTTCAGAACCAGAACTAATTTTATACAGCTTTCTAGCCTCTCATTTTCAGAACACAAGGTAAACTCCTCATTTTGCTGTTTTGAAGCGAGCTGATTACTAACTGATTATGATAACTTAGCATATCCTGCTCTGCATAAAGCTATGCCATGCTCTTTCACATAAACTAGTGATGTACAGCCTTGCTAGTTTATATTAGCAATATGAGACAATAATTTAAAGTGTGTCACTGTGCTGCGGGCTCCTGATATCGACTCTCTGAGCGAGTCCTTGGTACAGAATCTGTGTGGTAAGCAGGTGTGGTCAATTCTCCATGTTTACCTCTTTCAAAGCAACAGTCATTTTTTTATATTTGTTTAGTATTTCCACTGTAATTTATTTGCTGAGCTTTAAATCATGCAGAGTTAAGCATCTATAGTTAGTTTTAAGAGTGCTCATTGGCATCAGCTTAAGACTCCATCAGAAATACAGGGCACTAAACATATGTCACCTCTTAGGTCATGAAACAATCCAGTGGGTGAAGTGTTACCTCCTCCCCTCCTGCAATTCAATTTTATTGACACAAAACCAAACAAAAATATGGGAAGTTCAACAGTCCCCCGCCTTTGGAAAATAAGATACACTGATAAAATAGTTTGTATGTTAATTTACAGCGCACTGATGCAGGAATGGGAGGAAAAAAATGTAGACAGTGTGGCACTTTACCACACTGCTAATACTGAAAGAAAATCCTGCTGTTTTTGCCCTAGACCTTGAGGATAAACACCTTACAGGAAAAATGTAATTGCTGATGAGACACTTTGATATTTATGAAAAAAACCCGTGGAATCAGAGAAATGCTATCAGCTCTATAATACAGTTATTGTGGGAAGTGGATCCCAGGGAGATATCTATGTTTAAGTGTACACAGGTGGATGGAGATAAAGAAGGAATACTGAATATAGATCATATGTTTCCAAAATGGGGACAGCAGAGCTTGGAGAATTGGATTTTAAAGAGCTGGCTTCACCAGACTGAACAGAACAGCCCTTGTGCAGCCTTGTTCTTCCAAAGTACAGAAAGCATAAGTTTAAGACAAAAATATAAATAAAAGCAAATTAAAGAAAAAAAAGGGCTTCAGGCAGACCCTAAATCCCTTTCAATCTACCAATTCTCTATTCTAGGAAAAGCAATTCAAACTTTGCTATCAAGAAAAGAGGTGACCAGGTTTTCAGGATTTTTTTTAAGTCATGGCTCTCTCCTGCCAAAGAACTTGCAAGTTAAACCTATGTTAACAGAACTACTTGGCCTTTACTTTCAGATTATATTAGATTCCTTCTCTCTCATACACTTGAAATAATTGATTTAAACTAGGAATATCAAAGTGGTCTCTTGTGTTTTATGAAAATGGTAGGCAAGTTGCTAGAGTCAAGTAATTTTCACTGAACTATTGTTTCTACACCTTGAATTAAAAAAGGAGAAAATCAACTACAGCACATTAAAACAAAGGCATCAAGTAGCTCTTGCTTTGAGGATAACAGATTTTTAGACACAGCCTTCTTCCTTCCTTTGGGTAGGACAAGTGTTCTTCTCTTCTCCCTTCTCGTATTCTTTGTCCAGGTTTAATAAAAATTTTGACCATACTATAATCAGCTTCTGTCTTGTCCTTTCATAAACAAACAGAAACCAGAAATATTTCACTTAAAGTTCACAACGTACTAATGTTTTCAAGTCTGTTTCTTACCTGTTTCAGAGCTAGAATAACTAGAGAGATGGTATTCCTAGGATCACTGAGGAATCCTGTTTTTTTTCCTCACATCATCAATTCACCTTTGTATCCTGTAGGACACATTACCAGCTCTAATTCCTCCTTGCATCTTCTGCACCAAGTAGCCCTCTTATGGGAACACTACATACCAGTGTGGGGCATGATTCCTAATCCTTGTTCAACAACACAACGGGATTACTCACTGCAATGTCAGTTAGGTGTGTCATGGTGGAGTAAATATTGCCTTCTTTTACTGGAAGAGTGTAAAGAATAATGCTGGAGGTGTCCTGCCACTTGATGTTCCCATAGAGATGAACCAGACCATTTACCTCCCATCTAAAGTGGTAATAGGAAGCAATTTATGCTTGAACAGCTACTGGCCAACATTGCCTTGGAAACGTGTGCCTGCAATTCATATCTTGCCCTTATAAATAGCCACCTGGCTCTTGTTATCAATTTAAAAATAATCTAGCCTGCTGATAGGAAAAAAAAAAAAGAATCCTGCCAAGCTCTTATTATGTTGTTATTGCTGGGAAATGGCTGCGTAATGTCTCACTGACAAGTGTTAGAACATATGTATCCAAAAGCATTGTCAATGTTTTATTTGCAATTGAAATTCAAAGTCCTCGGGAGAAATTTGTTGTTGAAAACACATGGCAGAAAATACAGACTAGCAAAGGAAAATAATAAACTCACCAAGCTGTTGTTAAGGTCTGATGATCACAGTGAAATGAAGCTGCTTTGTATTTTACTGAAGGGACACAACCATTAATGAATTCCCAGAGAAGGCCACCTATTGTAGTTTTTATTGCTGTTATGAGCTGAAAATTAAGATAACAGGTATTACAGAATTCCATGTTTCACAGATTTTTTCAGGAGAGTGAACACAAAATTCTGTGTTTTAGCTGATTGCGTTGTTGGAGGCACTCAGAGCTTAACACACCGAATCTGCTTCTTTTGCACACGTTTGGATTCTAATTTGTGCAAAAGCAGAGGAACATTTTATAGCAGACAGCCAGTAAAGCACTTCATCATTTCATTTCCCCTGAAAAGCAGATATCCTGAGCACCTGATGGGCAGGTGAGACCCAGCCCTGCATCCACCCAGCTCCTGCAATGCCACGAGGTGGTTCTGTGCTCCCCCCAGGCAAGCAGCTCTCAGCCCTCAGGGCTGGGGGCTCAGGCTGCAGGAGCAGCAGTGCTGCTCTGAGCTGGAGTGCTGACATGCAAGGGAAAGGCTGTCAGTGCCCAAGCAAGCAGATTCATCTCCTCCCCTTTGATTGATACATCTCAGCTGACTTGAAACTACGTAAGGTGCAGTTATTGCAGAGACTTCGGTGCAGAAATATTCTTGGAAGGTTCCTGAAAGAGTGAACAAGAAAAGCTCTATTTAAAGCCCCTTGAAGTTCATCTAATAGATAAAAAACAAGGAACAGATGAAGACTCAAAGAAACAGAAATAAATGGGAATGAACAGAGTTCTATACCCTCAGATTCTCCTCAAGAGATGGGAAGTTCTGGAATGTTGCTTGAGGCCAAAATGATTCAAACTGAAATTGTTTAGTAGGTTATTAAAACACAGCAGACTTAACTTGAATGACAAATCAAAGAGAATGTTTAATAACTCTGAGAAATGTAATAACCATGAATGCCAACTACTTAACTAATAAAATATCATTTTGTTATTCCATGGGGGTCACCCCTTACAGCCTTTATAGTAGCTTTATTTGTAGTTTTGAAGATTAAACACTATTTTTGTTAGTGAGATGAGAAACTCTACACAACTATTAATAATCATTTCAGCTACCTATTCTAGTATAAAACATACCTTTTATAGTATAAGGAATGTATTAACTACGTTTATTTATAAATTAGTTTTGACACTCTGCTTGGATTTGAAGACTCATTCTAGGCAGATGGGAACATGCTCGTTTCCCAGGAGTGGGAATCTGCACAAGAACTCTTCAAACATGCTTATTTTTCAAGTAGTCTCATTGTTTGTCTGCCCTACCAGACCATCTCAGGGAGCCAAGCCAGAAAACAGTTTTCCCCAGCTGTGCCTGTGTTCAGCCCTGTGCACAGCCCAGCCTGCTGGGTACAACTGTGTGCCTCTTTCACAAGGTCAGGCCATTGCCATTGCTCCCCTGGACAATCCTCTAAAGCTGAAGTGATTTTTAAGTATTAACTTATAAAATCTAGTTTTCAAAACTTGGGGAACAGCTGTGCTCCTAACTGTTTTGGTACACCAGTGTCACCATGCTGGTAGTACACTGCATTTCTCTAGCATCTGTTTTCCAACACAGATGGGGCCCAACTGTTTAATAACTGCCATCTTTTATGTTTCTTTACCTTTCCTGAGGAACATACTTTGTGGCTGTTACAGAGATAAATGATGTAAACTATTATATTTTCAACAACTCACACAGTTTGCCAGAATAAAGACCAAATTCAGAACTATTTTGAGAGTATTTGACAAAAATAAACTTTAGGACTGCAGCATTCAAAACCACTGGAGAGCTCCCAGTAACTCGAGACAAAGACTAATACACAATATTCAGTGAAGTGATATACATAACACTTAGGCACCGTAGATACATTTGAAATATTTCTTAAATAGCTTTTATAACTGCTATTGTGTGAGGAGCTGAAAACTTTTCTTGTCATCCAGTCCTGCCATATTGTTGCCAACACTTAATCCCCACTAATTAAAAGTATAGGTTCTGCTTTAAGATAGAATTTAAAACATGATGTTATAAAGAAACGAACATTTTCACTTTGCTTGTAGAACTTTTGCATTGAAAGGCTTTTAACTTTTTCTCACCATTAGTCACGAAAGCCTGAAATGCATTTCACCCATGAGAATGACAGATGAGATTCTCCAGAGGGTGGCAATTGCAGCTTGAAGCTAAATACCATGTAATAGAAAATAACAGCCCGTAGAGGACAATCAGAGGCTTCAAGAAAGTAGTTTTTGATGCATAAATAAAATATCTACTTATCAGGCTTAGGATGTACCATAAATACCCCCCTTTTTCCATTTTAGCTGTAGCTCTAGAATAGAAGGGTAAAGGGGTGAAAGGATTTAAAAAGTACATCACTTCCTCCTGTTTTTACCATGCTTCTGTGAATATGTATGGTTGCTTAGGCAGGGTGGAGAGGGTGTAAGGGGACAGAGAAGTTTAAAGCTTGAGATCTGTAGGCATTGTAGTACTGACCAAACCACTTCTGAATGGGACACCTTCACAGAGGTTTCATTGGGTAGGTAAGGTGCAAGATAGGAGATAATCAAGAGAGTAACTAATGTAGCCATTATGATTTTGCTGAAGAGGTTTCAGGATTTCCACCTAAATTTGGTGAAACACTGTGTCCATCTCAGCTAGAGAAGCTTGTGTGGTTTAGCTTCTCTTACGCCTAAAGAAAACTTTGAATTATAAATGCACTTGGGTATAATACTTGGGGCAGGATGGAAATTTGCACAGAACTATTTTTTCTACATAGCTGAAGCACAGGACAAAGGTGTGGTAGCACAACTGTGCAGGTGGGAAGAAGGGGAAAAGAATCTGTTCAGGATTCTCCCAAGTAAGCCCAGAAAGCCTGATGAGGAAAGAGACAAGGAAACACTGAAATTCAGACTGCTGCATGGCTGAGCAGGTGCAGGTCTGTTTGCATGAAGCCCAATGTAACAATCTCAGACTCTGAAATCAGACACCTAAATGTGGGTCGACTGCTGCCCTCACATTCTGTGTATTTAGTGCAGCTGTTTGAAATTTTATCTGAATTTAAACACCCTGGAAGAGGATGCCAACCAGTTGGGCACTGTAGAGTCTTCCTCCCACTGCAAATGTGCCAGAAGTTTCTTGCAGGATCTACACACAAGCTCAGCTCTGAGGGACAAACTGTGCCACTAGCTGAAGTCATAAACAAACCAGAGCTCACAGAAAGCCAGGCTCTTACAACTGTCTGCCCTGAAGCACTGATCTAAACAGCTCAAGCTACTGATGTCTGAATCTTCACTGGGGTCACAGGCCATAAAAAGAGATTTTAACTGCAGGTGCCTCAGGAAAAAGTCATTCGTGCTAGAGAGAGCACAGAGTATCCAGTCATGCTGCTAGTGTTGAGAGGTTTAGCAGAGCTTAAAAGAGACAAAAGACTGTGCCTAGGTTTCCAGGCAATCTTGCATTATTTATTCCCCTGAGCATTTTTGGTCAAACTGCAACCGAGGAATCATTTTTCACTCCTTAGGTCTCCAGGTGCCAAGCAACAGAGCAGAGCCATTTGGTAGTGCTAAAGTCACAGACCCCTGCATAAAGCTTCTCCTCTGCACGTTTAAACTGAAGAGTTTGATGCCTTCACAACAGGAAAGAAGCCACAGCCAAGAACTCACTTCTCCTCTGCTCTAACTATACCTTAACCACCTGCTCCCCCATATTTATGTGTTACAAGTAAAAAAATAAAGCAGTAAGTATGAGTTGCTACTGATTGAATGGCTTCCTGTTTGCACCTTGTAGTTTCCACTGAAAATTGCCACTTGAAAACTAAGGAGAATGAAAAGAGCTTTTCAATGATTGTGTTTTTTCACATGTGACAGGATAGCTCTTCCTGAGCCTGTACTTAACCTGAAATTGTGTTTTAGAAAGATAAACCCAGCAGCTGATTAACAAATGCTGCTTTCATCCTGAATTACTTAGAAGCTCTGTGGAGGTCATATTAGCACCATATGAGCTGGCACTAATCAAGGATAGAACAGATTAGTTTATAAGTAGTGCAAAATTAAGTGGTCATCAGGAATGCTGATTTAAGCCTCTGGAAGACAACAGACCACAATTTCAAACTCTTTCTTTTCAGCACCTACTGAAGAAAGGTGCTCCTCAAGGAAGAAAAGGTGTCCCTAACATAAATGATGAAAAAGGTCAGAACTTAGGGCACATCTGATAACACCTTGCTAAATTTAAAAGTTTCAAGTAATATGACTTAGTAAGAGCTCATTTTCTATTTCTGGGTGTGGTCCCTGCCCTGTGGACTTTTGTCCAGCCTGAGATCAGCGTGCTCCTACACAATGGCCTCCCAGGCTGTCAGGTTCCAGCATCACTATTCTGCTCCTCTGAGCACTGGTTCAGGACAGGAGAGTTTACCAGGTAAGCCTGGACTAACAGAGCTACACTGGCACAGCTGCTTTTCCAGGGCATCTCCAGCAGAGATGGATTTTCACCATGTAATAAAGAGCAGTTTGGTTTTCTCAGAAGGAAGGGAAGCTGGCATCTTCCCTTCTGCACAGGAGGTGTTACATCTGGTGGACCCCTTGAAATGGGTAAACCTACAGGACAGGAAATGCTGGAAATGAGAAGTGACACCAGAAAGAACCTAAAAGCTTAAGGGCTGGGAGTTTATTTCAAGAAGTGCAGCTCAGATTTTCTATAGACCCAATCCTTGCTGGGGCCAAATATGACTTTCCTGTGCACACCCTGGTTAAAAAATTAATTACCTGATAACTTTGGGCCGTAGGAAGCTGAGCATGCAATAGGAATGTTTTCTCATTCTGCTTTTGTGAACTTCCACTGTGTTTAGCATAAGAGTACTTTTTCACTTACCTGCAAACCATTTTGTGGTTTGTATAGATCCCATTTGAATGAAGCAAGTGCTCTCTGAAAATAAACATTAACTTAAGGTTACAAGAAGTTTCATAAATTTCTCAACTCTGTTGGAGATTTGCTGGGAAAAATAATGTAAAAATCAGTCTAAATTACACTTCAGAGCTGAACTCTTGAGAAGGTGGCTGATATGGCAATCAGGAATAGTATTTCTAAAAAAAGAAAACAGTTGAAAGAAAACAATCATTCGTATCTTCAAAATACTACTCCAGTTTTTTTTTTTCCAAATCAGTAGTTTAGTCATTGCAACCTACTGTCTGATTCACTGGGGGAAAAACACATCACTGGTCTTTGTCCAGCTCCAGATGAAATGGTCTCAAAACATTTCACAGTGGTTTTTGGAGACAGTCTCAAAATAGACTTACATAATAATTCCAAATGAATGCATTGGAGACTGAATTATCTCTGATCCCTAAACCCAAATACATCTTTTAAATATTGCACCATTTCCCATGTTTTTAGGTAATAAATATTGATTAAAAACTTCCAGGCAAAATTTTAAACATTCTGTTTTTCATAGCTGCAGGACACCAATTAATGCAGAAAAGGAATGCAGTTCACTGAGAACTGCAAAGATACTTTGCCAGTAATGACAAGAAGGGCATGAAGCAAATCAGCAGATAAATCATACTCTGGAAAATTCATATCCTTTACCAATTTCAGTAATTGCTTTTTTGCTATACCTGTATAACCTAGTGCAGAGAAAATAAATGCCATTACTTATAAAGGTAGACAGGGAATTAGGCAATGAAAATAACAGCTATAAAACAGATGAGCTGGGCATCAAATGCTCCTCTGTACAGACACATTCCTATGTTCCCATGGGTCCATAACTTGCCAGTGTAGCCACAATCCTTCTCTCTGTAGAGGCACTTAGCTTAGTCTTAAACTAAGTGGAAGACAAATTGAAAATCTGCTCCTCCATGGTTAAACACTCATAGCCTTCAATGGAAACATTTTTCTTAATTGTCAAACTTGTAGTACTGGGCTTTGTTGTCATGGTATTCACCCATTCCTAGTTAATATGGTCTGGAATTGTGTTTTTCTGGTTCACTTGAGGTGAAAGAAGCTCCCATCAAGAAAACCATAAAAGCCTATAGGATCACTTCTCTCACATTAAGGACCTATCACATAAACAGGCCTTTTGCTTTTTTCTCTGCATGAGTTAAATTCCACTTAGAGAACATTTCAGTAGCAGGCTTTTGTATTTAATTTACGGCAAAAAATTTTCTGTTTTCCACTGCATCTAAATCTTGATTTATATCTCCTGTACCTCAGTTGATGCCTATAGATTGCCAGAAAACATCATCTTGTTCTCTTCATGTGATTTTTTCTACTGCACACAAAGCAACTTGGCTGACTGGTTTACTGTTTTATTCCTCTTTGTAGTTACAGCACAATTCATTTTCCAATCACATGGGAAGAGCTGCATGAAAATAGCTGAAACTTCAAAAAAGAAATTATTTCCATGTCAGTAGCTACTGCAGTGGACTTCTGTACTCAGAGGATAAATACCACTCTAGACTCTAAGTAATCATTATCAGTCAATTTTAGAACTAGAATAAAAGTGTCCCAGGAGCAAAGGCATCACTAAATACTGAAGAAACATAGGACTGTATGTGCTGTCCATTATTTACACCATAAATGAATGTATCAGGAGCAGCATTTAGAAAGTAATCTCTCCAAGTTTACAGATCAGCTCAAAGATGAAAGAGAGACAAATTTTTCATTAGTTTTAAGATTATTAACTAATGCTTCCCTCACTCTGTAATTATGAGGAACTCAGGCAGAAAGAACCACCAGCCTGCTGAGCATGCCATAGTTTATGGCCCTTATACCACTATGATAAACACATTTTAGTACATAATGATTGAAAATATGAAATCTGTATTTTACTAGGAGATTCAAAACTGAATGTCAAAGAGAGAGCAATTAGAAATATACCTTGTTTCTGGGTATTCCAGGCCTCTTTTAGGGGCACAGCACAAGCACGTCCATCATTTTATCAGGCCAAAAAGTAAACTTACCTTTACCTTACCTTTTTTGTGTCTGTTTAATTCAGCCTCCAAAACTGCTTTTGTTTCCAAAGCAGTTACTTGTCCCTGCAAGTCATCAGTTACTATAAGTGGGACTTAAGGCTGTTATTTAATAATTTATATTAAAATGACTGCACAGTACCTGTCTTCAAGATGCTCAGCTCTCCTGTAATCTGATGCCACGTGAAAGAGATATTTGGTTTCCAGAGCAGAAATCACAGGCCACACTGCAGATTTGTTCAGGGAATTTGTCCAGCTGGAAGTGCCTGACCAAAGTGAACACTTGGATAGGCTTTGAATTCTCAGGGCTGCCAAAGTCATCTTCAGTTCAGAGGGAAAAGCCCAGTTCTCAGAGGCAAAACACACATGTGAACAGTTTAAAATTAATTAAGGTTGGAGTAAAAAAAACACATGAACAGGCAAAGAATGAGAGAAGAAAAAATGCTGATTGTAACATGAGATAGAGGGCTTGGTATTTCACTCACAGAAATGAACAAGATAGTGACTCATTCCAGACACTTTCTTCCTCCAGTTCAGTTGGGCAACTCATCTCCTATGTAACAGATGGTTTATTTTTCTGCTCCTCATGCTTCTGGAAATCACACCTTTCCTGAAATGATGCTATAGGAATACAAGACACTAACACAAACATTTTTTGGACACTATACTAAAAGTTTGAAAACCAGACTATAGAAAAATGAGAAATTTATTTCTTACTTCCATATTCTACTTTTATTCCTCTCTCTCCTTGTGGTTCCAAAGTTCCTTTTATTCCTGAAGGTCTCACTTTTCCAGGGAAACTCTATGGGCCTCTCGATTCTTCTCCTAGAATTTAACTTAAAATAAGAAATTGTTCAAATGTTTCCTAAATTTTTCTCCCACTATGTTTTCTTAGTGCTTTAAGAGAGCACCAAACACTGACTTCTTCCCACTTCCCCTTCCACCTGCCTACCCTCAGGAAAATAAAAACATCTTAGGAAAATTTAATTATTCCCATGGAAAGCTTCATCTGCTAGGAAATGCATTACTTTGATGAAAAAGCCTTTACTACACCTACTTATGGCACTGAAAATCCAGTGAAATAAATGCCTTTGTGTTGTTCCAGAGGCACACATAATCTTAAACCAGAAAGCCAATCTAGTTCAGCTGTAATCCAATCACACATCACAGTATATGATCTAGAAAATGAGCGAAATCACAACATTATTAAGGATTCATATTAAGGAGTAGTTTGTTGAAAGATACTGCTGGATTTACTTATTTCAACCATGGAACTGCAGAGGGCACACAGAGGAGTATGTGGACCAGAAGATGTCTGTACAGAATATCAGAGTGCCACTGAAATTTTATGTCATAGTTCATGTAAAGTGATAATGTTGAGACTTCCCTTTGTGGATGGAAAGCAAGCACCTAATTCCAAGGCTGGTGGTTTACACACGATAACACTGACAGGATATGGCAAGAAAATACACAATTTCATATGTACTCATTAAGAGTTTGGGCAGAAACTGATTTGGCCACTTGGGAGAGAGCGTGACTTGGTTCTGCCACCTGACAGAAAGCATTTGTGGATCCATTTGCTGTTTGCAGCAGCACATGAAAAAATTACCTGACAAATCATTCCTTGGGGGAATTCTGCTGTTGGGGCATAGAGAATAGGAAGCAATCAAGTTATGATCATCAGATTAGGAGGCAACTCTAGCAAGCATGATTTCTGGTTTTGAGAGCTGGCCCCTGGAAAGAAAGAGCAGTAATAATTTAGTAGGATATAATAGGAAGTGATTCAGAGTACAAATGGTACGATCAGATTAAAATCTCATTATATCTCTATTTTATGGGCTGCTGTGAAAATGTATAATATTATTTTTTTAGTTATTAAAAGCCAAGTATCTAGAGTAGCATTATAAATGCAGAAAGCATGTTCAGCTTCCTGAAATTGTGCAGAGCCTACAAAAGGCTAATGGAGCAGAAGAAAAGGAGAGAAGTAAAAAGTCAAAATGAAAGATTGAAGGAGGCATGAAACAAGAGCAAAGGGATGATAAGGAGTGTCAAAATTACAGTATTGCTAAATGGTCACAGCTCTGTCCCTGTTCACCCTTTGCACCTTTGGGACCACCTCTAGCTGGTAGGACACTGGCTGCAGGAGCACTGCACTGAACTTCTGGGCAGGAATAAATTTTCTTTTCAGGTTTTTCTGTGCTAGCTGAACTTTTTACTGTTAGCAGTGAAAGCCAAGGCATTGAAAGGATGAAAAGGAATCATTGCTAAGTCCACAGATTGGTGGCAAATCAAATAATTTAATAAATTTTTCCATTTGCATAATTTTGAGGGGCTATCTGGGAAATACACTCCTGTCTTCAGGCAAAAAGGGGTAGTGTCTGAATCATGTCATATAACCTCTGATTGTACACATTGAAACCAGAAGAAACAACCAAGCTTAAGAGTCTGAAAATCTTGAGGTCTAATGAAAACACTTAACACCACAACAGTCATTAACTTCACCGTGCTACAAATTAATTTCAGTGTTTTGTTCATTATATGTCTAAATTTACAGCGTTTTTCTTCGTGCCAAACGAGTCATGCAATACTGCAGTTGAGGATGAATCCCCAACAGCTGATTGTGTTTCTGCTGGGACTCTTCACACCTATCAGCTAATGCCTAAGCTGAAAGTGATTAAGTGCTTCTCTCATGAGAATCTCCACTAATTGCATACACCCACACCTTAAAGGACAAAAATCTCAAGTATGTTTGAGCAGCAATGATCTGAATGCCTCCCCTATTCCTCCTTTCAGACCTTGTATACTAAAAAGATGCATTTCTCCTCAGTATTACATCTCAGAGCTGAACTCCTTTTGGATTCTAGAAGATCTGCAATCCTTTGCTGCCCTCTCTGAGCAGAACAGCAATAACAGATAGCAACATCATAAGGTAAAGCTCTGACAAGCTGCACCACAGTGACTGCCCTTGTTTGCAATATGAGTGTCAAATGCCAGGCAATCATACCCCGTGTATTCTGTTTAACTGAAAAAAACACCAAAATTAAACTACCACAAACATGAGCTGACAAACTTTTATAGTACATAAGCCACATACTAAAGTCAAGTGGCCTTAATTTCTCTTAATTTGTCCCAGTCAAAAAAAAAAAAAAAAAAAAAAAAAAAAAAAAAANAAAAAAAAAAAAAAAAAAAAAAAAAAAGCAGCCTCGGGAAACACCATTTAGTTGACACATTTGAGTAACAAGAGAAAAATCAAAGCCATCATGAATTCTGCTACTCACCTCAATTATTTATTTTAAGCTTCAGAAAAGATTTTCCATGGAGAGCAGCTTCCCCTGTCAGGTTTCAGCTGATAAAGTACCTTATAGAGTATAATCATTTATAATTAGGATAAAAAGCAGAAGTTAAGGCACACCATTTTTCTATATTCTTCTCTGTGCTTCCTCCACTAGGCTCCCATCAAAGTCTAGAGCAATGGCACACACTAAAATAAAATAAGGAACGTATTTAGCTAACTAGTATAACAAACTTGAATCCTGGTTTATATGTCTTATCCAATTTCATGGACTCCAGACAGTTCTTAACACCCTGTAAGGATTTCCTTCTGCTGATTTTCTATACTATGTTAATTATCCAATACTAGGGAATTTGACATTGCTTGTGCCTGCCTTGAAGGTAACAAGACAAAGCTCAAAATAAAAGAAAAAATAAGAACAAAATGTAAGCCTTCAGATAAGTTCACTCCCTGCAGGGATTCAACCTCACACAAATCTCTGTTGGTTTTGCCAGCCAGGAGCTAAAATCTATTTACCTCCATAGTTTTCCAGGATGCTCCAATCTTTTACTCTAGAAGAGCCCAAGTGCCTGTTTACACTCTGGCAAAATGGTGGCAGGTTTTCCTAGCAATTAAATCACTTTCCAAAGCAACTGATCACAATTAGCACCAACAAGGGCTTAGATTAAGAAAAAAAGCAAAATGCACCAAATTTCTCACAAAAAATTGAACAAATCTTAGGGAGCTGAAAAAGAAAAAAACAGGTTCTGCAAGCCATACTTGTATTTCTAGAAAGAGAATTTCATGTGGAGAGTCACATTGTGTGGATTTAATGACAGTCTTCAGGTCCCAAGGCTTACACGGTTTGAGATTTCTCCTCAGAGATAATTACTAGGCTTTGAAAGATGACCTGAAGTGTATATTTAGGAGGTAGCTAGTTTGGAAGGTCCTTTTCGAAGACAGAATTCTCAGGTAATTCATTTTTCCTCCTTAAAATAAGCTTTGAGCCATGATTGACCCAATGCAGGTAAGGGCAGAGAGGGGAACATGGTGAGGCAGCAGGAAGCTCTTTCCCAGACCTAGTCTTGGCAGTGACAGCTTAGTCATCAGCCCAAAAGCCCAAAACCTGACAGCAGAGGACAGCCCCGTTGAATTAAAGTCCTGGGAAACCTGTATTTACACACAGACTACTCAGGGGCAGAATGCTCTTCGACTGAGAGATTACACCCTCCCGACAGTCCTCCCTGTCAGCTTGCCGGGGGGCAGCCCACAAAAGCCCCTGCCAACCATCATGTCTGCAGCAACCTGCAGAGGCTGCAAGGCCTCAGCACAGTCAGATCCTCATCCCAGCAGAGGAGCTCTTCGCTTCCCAAGCCCTTTTCCACACCAGTACGCAGTGAAGCTTTGCTGCAGCCCCAGCTTGCCTGGCAGCCAGCACAACAGAATGCTGGAGAGAAGAAGTGAAACAGAAACTGGCTGCGTTTTTTAGCACGAGGACAAGCTTGCCGAAAGAAAAAGGTATATCCTCTATATTTCTACCAAAAGCTGTTATTTTGTGCTTTGTTTTGGCAAGAGGTTGCTCACTGGCTTATCTCTGTCTTGCACAATCCTGACGATTGCCTACCTCAGCCTTCCCACCCCTATTTACCGGGGCTGCATGTGACATTCTGGGGGTGAGCCCTTTGCTCTTTGCCTGGCCTTGGGCAGACATTGGCTCTGCTACAGTACAAATGAACAGCTCGAGAATCAGCACAACTGCAGGCACTGAGTTTTGACTGTAAGGCTCTTCCCCTTTTTTCAGTCGGTGGATACATTTTTCAGTCGCCTAGGGGAGGGAAGGCTGTTTGAGGCCTGCTTTACTGCAGTGACTGCCTTTCCTGCAGCAGAGCTGGCACTGCCCAGCCAGCCCCGGCCCCATGTGTGGACATGGAAAGTACAGTGGCAAGAACAGTGTGTACTAGGTAGCTCTGCAAAATTAATAACATAAAATCTAATGCTGAAAAAGAGACTTTTCAGCAATTTTGCATGCAGAAAATTTCGTTGCCAAGAGTAAGGCCTATTAGATGTTTCCAACTGCAAAAATTAAAGCTCTCGATCCCTGCAGCAATGTCAGGAGGGGTTTTGTTCCCAGGATCTCATTTCTGGGGCTATTTTTCTCTCTTCTGGTGGCATCAGAGAGAGAAGTTACAGGCTGTCAGGTTGCCTTGTATCTTTCCTATTCAAGAGCTAGAATAAAGTTAGTGTCTGTAAAAATATAATGAACACATCAGTTCAGAGCAGTGCTACTTGTCACACATGATTTGATAAAAACATTGTAGAGCCAACATAATTAAAAAGAGATTTGGAATTAGAGATATGTTGGGTTTTGTTTTTGTTGTTTTTTTTTTTTTTAAATAAGAAGCTGAAATTTCCACCCTGACCTTTGCTGTTTTGGCCAAGAAACAGACGTGGGATCTATATGCTGTCAAAACACGGTATTCAGGGCTCAACTTGTACCCTTGTAACCCACAAAAATATCTGGTTTGTTCTACAGCTGTTGAACTTCCCTGGAGGTTGCTTGCCTGCAAAAGCAGAAGTATGAAGCAGACAGGATTGTCAGCAATTTCCCCACCCCTAGGTTCTCACCAGGTCAAGACACCACCTTGCTGAAACATAGCTCTTGCACACAGCAGAAATTTCACTAAACTCTGCCAAACACAGCATGTTTATATGAAGAACAAAATTTACAGGACTATTGTAAATATCTGCATTAAGCAACAAAAATAATAAGGGCAGGTGGCTTAGTATTCACAAACTATTAAATGTTTCTCTTAACTGTGTTTGTAATTTCTTTTTCTATCTGCTTATCTCTATATGTCTATATGCTTATCTCTGCATCGTCCTCCAGAATTACTTGGTTGTTATTCCAAGTTTGTGTACAGTTTCTTCACTATTTAGATCCTTGAATGTATCTTCTTTCTGCATACCATTCTTTTGGGGGAGTGGTCTTATGTCTGTGTATTCTTAAATATATAGTCAATCTCTGCAGATTTCCTTGGAGAAGGAAGCAGCTCAGCACAGGAGAACACCTGGCTTTTGAAGTTTCAAACTTGCCTTTGGAGCCATCAGTTTTGAGTATTCTTCACCAGCAGCAATATCATATGGGAATAACAGAGGTGGGAACTATACCCAATTATTTTCATCACAGCATAGTAGGGTGACAGCTCCTAGACACTTGCCAAAGAATATATGGTTAAAGCACTGGATAGAAATGCACTGCTGCCTCACTGATTCGCTTTGATGTCGGACCATCAGAGTGCTTTTATTCTGAAGCCAGGAGTTCACAAAGTCTTTCAAACCTTTCATTGAGACAATTAGAGACAGGATTAAAGACTTTTGAAGAACAAAACTCTAGGAAAACCTTGCTTAAAAAAAAACTCAGAGAAGGCATTACGGAGCACAATTCTTAATAGGTGTTCATACAGTGAACGTAATTAGAGCTCTTAGAAATAGATGTAAAATGGAAGCTGTCTTGTGCAGGATCATTTTCTTGTGAATCCATCCATGCTTCTGCACAATCAGAAGGATGGAGCAGAGCTGAAGTTCCTTATCTATTTCTTTTGACTTGTCAGCCTCCCAAAGGGACTGTGCACAGGAACAGTTGCTTTCTGTTTTGTTTTCTATCCTGAAATAGTTAACCCTCATTAATGATAAAATCTTCTCATGTTCTGTGACTGCTTGGTATATTAAGAGCAAGGTAAAAGTATCAACTGCTTGTGAGGGAGTAGGGAATTTCTATAGTAGGACACACTAGGAACAATGCCACAGGAATAACACAGCTTGCAAGGCTGAGCATCATCTTGACAAAAGCTGTTAAGAGAGTGGGACAGTTCTGAAGCAGACCAGACCAAAAAACCCAAACAACCTGCTTAATTCAGAGGAAGTTCTGTTTGAGATTCAAAGCTGGCAATTCATGCCGGATCCCTCACTTGGGATACTGACTATTAACAACAGGTGTACTGAGCTTCTCCTCTTCTTCTGAAAATCTGCTGAGTTTCCTGTCATCTGAGGTAGAAGAGCCTTAAAAGCATGAGATTCTAAATGAAGATCAATAACATCAAGATGCTGTTCTTACCATCCCTAGTCAGTGCTTCTACTTTAATTACACTGGAAAATTTTGACTATAAAGTAAAAAAACTTCTCTCTGCAGCTTCATGGAGCTTTAAGGGATCTTTCTTTACACATTTGGAATGTATCTGCATATGGGACACCCATCACTCCATAAAAGTTTTTATCCAGCACCAGGCCACTTTGCACCCAGCTTTCTGTTTGACTCCTGCAAAGAGTGCATTGCTTAGTGCAACTGGAAAACTAAGCACAGTGTAAATCTTTGCATATTTACACCTTTATACTTGAGAATAGCTATGGTTTTATCCCAGAAGTAAAAGAATTAGGGAGCTGCAGAGACAGAATATTGCAGGTTTCGTCTGCTCCAGTACACCTGCATACAAAGGTAAATTACAGTGCTTCATGATTAAACCTGAGTTTACACCTTGATATTTACTCAACTGAATCAAACAAAAACATTTTGATGCTGACACACCTGTATGATGCTGAGCTGTTCAGCACTATATTGCTTTGAGCAAGAAGTGGTTAAATACTGCCATCAAACAGTAACAAAACAAAAATAAATGTCATACATACAAAGCTCAGAACACATTACCAATTATTGGGCTAAAGGGAACAAATACACTATTGGAAAATTTCTGTCCTTCATTCCACTTGGAGGAACAGGAATATTCTCTCTCTGTTCCTTTGCTTTTCCTTCGTCTGCTGTAAATGAAATGTAAGGGGAAGGATGTTCTCTTCTGTTGAGACTTCTGCAAACATAGGCCATGAAGAGGCCATCTTGATGCTTAAGGGCTCATAAAACACCATGGCAGATTTCCAGCTCTTCACTCCGGCTGCAACAGAAGATGCAGAATGGCAGCTTTTGCCAAAACTGGATGAGTTGTTCACGTTTGACAACTGATCTGTCACATAAAGATTTCTCAAGGGTTTTCATCATTTTGCAGCAAAAATTTATGAAGTAGAAGCCTACACTAGCATGCAAGAGCTGACATTCACATATAGTTGAAGTATCAGAAGCCGTAAACACATTTTGCTTCTCAATTTAAGTGCACATTGAGAAAGGTTTTGTGAAGACTGAGCAGATAAGAATCCAGATAAGAATCCTATATAGATTTAGTAATACAAGGTATAGAGTTGGCTCACACTCAAGATCCTTTAATATGCACAGCAAAACTTGGGAAGCATGGTGTAGATACTGAGATTACCTGCCAAGGTTACGGGATGAAGGAAGTCCCTGCAGTTCATCATGATTTTTATTATGTTTCAGCAGGATTTTTCCTTTCTGCTTCTTAATGATTCTAGAAAAGATTCAAAGTCATTAGTAGGGTCTTCAGCACCTGCATTTCAACAGCTGATCCAAAAGTACTCCATAGGGGAAACAACAGATGCTAACTAGGCAAGTGAAAGCACAGCCACCAATGAATAAAGTGGCCTGTAAGGGATCTCTGGTGGACAAGATCAGTGTTAAATTTCTTTGTGTTTCTCAACAGAGGAATTTATCCATTTAACTAGCTTATAGCTATTCAGTTGAATGCTATCCCTTATTATAGAATGATCAAAACCATTTTCCACTTGAACAAAAAGAATTTGATACAAAAGAAATGGAGACTAATACAGCTGAATCATAAACTCTAAAAACATCTGTAACAATGGGGATTCTTTATTGCTATGTTTATACCATTAAGTGAAGCTAAGGCAATCTTTCAGGTGATATAAAACTCACAACTGGTTTCCAAGGGAGAGGAGTGATTCTTTGAGGACCTATCAGTCATTCCCAAAAAAACATTTCCCAGGTTGGGTGAGGTGGTGGAACCTGTTGCTTCCAGCACAAGCAGTGGTTGATCACAGCCACTGTACTCAATCATAAGAGCTTATATAGCTATTTATTACAGTGCAGAATATCCTCAAAGGTCTTGTCCTATTCCAAACTAAATATTTTTTTAAGGTATTACAAACTTGGGAATTCATTTTGATGTCTTGGCTTGAAGAGGCTCCCAGCTCTGGGCTTTGGGACCTCTGTTTTCAGAGTGCATGCACAGTCTGACAGACCACAAAGTTTGTGCAGATCCCCCTAGGACTGCAAATTCCCCTTTGGTAACTGGACTTGTATTCCCTTGCTACTCTTTCCAAATGTCCACATGGAGCTAAAACTCCAATAGCTTCTCACATGGGTATAACAATAGACATGGGAGATGGTTTGCTGTACAGAAATAACACACTGAAATTGTTCCCCAGGAAAACCAGCATGTCTTGGCAACAGTTGTCCTGGCAACTAAGTCTCCTGGCAGAGGGCGGTGGCCACTGGTCTGTGGATGAGTCATTTTTTCTCAGAGACCTGAGTGGATAGGGGGTAGAACAGGAAAGCCCCCACCATTTGGTTTCCCCCCATCCCTTGCATTGGCAGGAAACTCTCACCAGTCAAAGAGGTTATTTGAATGGCTATGGAATTCTGCCTCTTGAACACAGATACGGGACATACTAATTACAAGGCATACTAATGGACAGCATCATTTCAAACACCATTTTTTCTCCCTTTTTTCTTTTTTTTTTTTTATCTAGTCACATTAGGAACTGTCTTAATTCTCTACCGGGAAGGAAAAATGTGCTGGAAAAATCACAGCAGAATATGTCAGCACAGCCATAAAAGTACTAAACAGAGCACAGATAAAAATGACAAAGGACATTTTTTGTCTAAGTAGTTTTTCAGAAGACTGTGAAAGCTTTGGAGGTCTTTATGGCTTTTGATTTCATACCTTATGTGGAGTGTGGCACAGGTAGGTGCCCATCAGGGCTAGCAAAAAGACTGTGCTGCACTTGTAACTGCACAGGCCAGAGCTGAGCCTAAAGGAAGCCCGAGGCTCATAGCTGGGAGCTCCAGCGGTGGTCCTTGGCCTCAGACAGTGTGCCCGTGTTCAGCCATCCCCGACTGCCTGATATGACTTGATTGCTCCTGCTGCTGGCGTGGCCTCACTGCCAGTTGCTCTGACCTGGGGACAAAGCACATGCTCTGTTCATTGCTGCTCCAAGGCTCTCATTTGCCTGGCACTCAAATGGACAGTGCAGAACTGGCTCCATCCCAGTACCATGTGCACACGCATTGGGTGTAGGAGCACAACACACCAGGTGTCCCTTCCCAGCCAGAGCACACTGTTCCCTCTTCCCTTCCTCTCCCAGCTCTGAGAGGCCTGAGCACAGTTTGCTTCCACACCTCCTGGAAATGTCTGAGGTCTCCAAGAGGGCGAGCCTCACTTGGGCACAGCCGGGGGCTCTCCTGCAGGGACAGGGCTGCAGGGACAGCAAATCTCCCTCACAGGGAGAACAAGCAGCCCTTTGGCCACAGAGTTGCTGGTTCCCAGGAAATCCTGTTGCCCAGGAAAAGCAGTGACACAGAAAAAAGCCATTTAATTTTCATGGGCTTCTCATCTGTGCTTTGAAAGCTGTCCCTTTCAAAGCACAAGTGTGACTGGAGCCTTGGGGTGACTGAATGACCAGCAAGAGGTTGAGTGGTGAGGGGTTGAGGGGTTTTTCTTTTGAAATGGATCAGCTGAAAGAAATGGGAAGTACCTGGGTCCATGCCAGCTCTGAAGGGCCAGCGTGAGGCTGAACAGGGCTGCACCAGGACATCGGGGTCCAGAAAGAGCAACACTTCCAGCAGGTGCTCAGAAACTGATCTGAAAGAAACATTTGTGTTTCAGAAAGCGTGACTTGGCAACAAAATTATTTCCTCTTGAAATATTTCTCAAGGTTTATTCTACTGCTTTAATCTGAATTATGCTAATTCATGCATATGATGATTCTATTTAGCCATGAATATTTGGACACATACATTTTCATATAGGAGGAATGCAAAAGAGTTTATTAGATGATAGCACCACCATTGCATGAATTCAATATTTGCACAAGAAGCAGAGAAATGTTTTTCATCAGTTTATGCTTCTCTTTCCATTACCTGCACAGTAAACTCAAACACAATAAAAGTTTCAGGATGATATTAGGAAGGTGGACTCCCAGAGATTTTCAAGGAGATGTAAAAAAGCACCTCAAGCAGTAAATCATACATCTTAAAAATTGCATAGTAAATACTTGGAGACATATAAAATCCCACTTCTAACCTAAACGAGTAAACAACTTGAAAAAATGGGTTCAGACATAAAAATTGTGAGCTGACTACAAATCATCTGCAAATACATTGAAGGCCTATATTTGTTCAAATACATTATTCATAAGAAATAATTTGAGTTGTACTTTTATGCAATGTATGTTGCATAAACTTAAGCAAATACTTGTAACCAAAAGCTGATTTAAAGAATTAATGAGCAATTTCTAAATAAAATTCTATTACTAAATAAAATCTTCCCTGATTTCCAAAGCCATATGCTTCCTTTAGCATATACATTAATAAGCATGTCTGTTAAGAGCTGAGGCCTGGAATGCTGTGATAGAGAGCTTAGATCTGATCGAGCTCTCACTAAGCAGGACTGGTGTGAGGTAAACAAGAGGAGAAACCACTGCTTTTGAAATGTTCCTAAAGAATTTAAGGTTCAACAGCAACAAAGCCAACTGAATTCTTGTGCTAAACAGTTCTATTTCTTCTCTAGGATCAACATTTCTGAATTTTTAGTAAAAAAATGAAGAGAAAGGGAATGTAACTTTTCACCTTTAGTAAAACACTTCCACTGTCCATTGCTGCACCCATTTGGACACCGAATTTGGCAGTGAACATTTCAGGCTAAGAGGCACTGCAGTGTAGTGTGGTACAGTTTGATTTGCTGTACCAGTGCTTGCTACAGACCAGCACGAGGGGTGGCTTGACTTATATTATCTGCAGTAACTCCATACTCCTCTGTTCTAATGCTGAGCTAAACAAGTGCATTATGCTGAAGCAATATTGATACTATTATTGTGTAAATTCTCATATTATGTAGAAGCCTTAATAAACCAGATGCTTTTACCCAGTTGGAGATAACAGGGAACGTCTACAAACTAACACCTCCTCCAGTTATTACCCTCAAAAATTATTACCCAAATAGATGAAAGAACTAGTCTGGCTTCCGCAAATAGTTGTCTCTTAAATCTGAATTTAATAAAAGCACTCAGGCTGCTTGACCAACCGTTGAGACACTGCAAAGCTTTCCTCTGACAGGGATAATCTGAACTTAAAAAAAAAAATTAAACAGCCAATATTTACAAACAAATTAAATACAATTACAATTACTCAAGCAGAGTAGCTGCTACCACCTACTTTGCCCTAATATCTATCAGTTCTCTTGTATTCATTTCAGCCAAAAACATGAGTTGCACAAATAACTTCCTATTCTGTCTTCACTTACTCATCCTCTTTATTTCAAAACCACTTTTAAAGTTCTGAATAGTTTTGGAGTAGTTTCCCAGCTTAGTCGTGGGGCAGAGGCTGTTGTGCAGACTGACCTCCCTTCCAGAAATTGCTTCCCTGCAATGCATCCATAGGCTGTCACACAGTGGGTGGACAGGAATGCCCAACAGGCTGTTTCTCTCCAGTACCTCCTCTGGATCTGTCTCTTTTGAATACAAGGACAATAGAGATTGAAATTTACCTTTTGTAATTGTCCTGTGCAATTTCCTCACATTATGGGCTAAACCAAAATGGACTCTCAAAAATTTGTTTGATTTTAACCCCCTCCCCTCTGGTTTGGCTAATTTATGGAACCGACCAAACAGCTAGATGTTGTCATTAACCTTGATAGCATTGCTTCTCGTTAGAAATCAAAGCTGTTGCATTTCTACAGTAGTTTTCCACAAAATGTGTCTTGGTATCTGAAAAATATTAGGGAATGAATCCTAACTGCTCTTAAAAGGTAGCTGCCAAAAATATGAAAGTCATGAAGGTTTTTCAGACCCAGGATTTTGAAACACTAGATCTTTCCAAAGAGAGTGAGCCAAAGATATCTTGATGTGATGACAGAAATGCAAAAACAGGTTTGTTAATGTGTTCTGACAGCACTCCTGGAGCCTCCAATGTCTCTGAGTCACGTCCTGTCTGACAGGAGCTTTGCAGCTCCAGTGCACTAGGAGTGACTGTGACTCTACGAGTCACTTCTCTTGGATAGTCTGAACAATCTTCAAATGGCCCCTGGTTTAAATACAATCTACAGCAGCAGCTGAAGTGTATAACAGAACAGGATCTTCTGGCACAGACTGCTTCTGTTAGGAATTGCTCCAGTAGCTGGGCAATAACTAAGTTCCTGGAGAGCCTTTCTGCTACAGCTCAAACACAGTTCTCATCTTTTTGTAAAGTTTGGTGCCCCAAAGTTTTCAATGACCTCAATGAGGGCTGTGAGTTTTCAGAATTTTTGAAAGCCTACCGCTTTTTTTTTTTTTTAATGAAACCTAATTTCAATATGTTAGTTTAAATAGACAGAATTCTGAAAAATATGAAATAGATCCCCAACAGCTTTCATGCATACAAGAGAAGACCTAAAAAACAATTATCATTTTCACACAACCTTTTCTAAGCTTCTTTTAGATAACCATAGGCTACATCACAGCTCTTCAGACATATGGGAATTGCCTAGCAAATGACAGCTAACTAAGGACATGGGAAGATTTACTGTCATTAGTATCACCTTAGAGTAAGAAGGAATGTTCTCTTCCTGTTAGTGAGTCACCAAACACAGTTTCTGTTTGTCTAAAAGTGATAAGAGCAGCATACAAGACAGTTAATTTTCACTGATGACAAAGTGAATGAAGGGAGACTCATGTAGCTGACAGACTTCAATGTGAAATCCAAGCAGGAATGCTAAAGTAGTGAATTTGTTACTGAGATGCAGTTCAGCCATAATGGGGACATCCTTTATGCAATATAATAAAAAACATTACCTATGATATATTGGCAATATATGCAGCAATGTGCACATTTATATCAAGTGACAGCCCAGGGACAGGTAGATTAGAGTCAGAAATTACCAGCAGGATTCATCTTTTCACTTACACCTTTGTCCACTGTTCTGTCTTTACCACTCTGTTCCTATTGATCTCAGTTTGAATATTAGGATTTTATGACCTACCTACATGCTTAAGCATTTCTCCTGCCTGTATATCATCCATTTCAGGTGATGGTTATACTGAGCTGCTATTTATCCTATAGCACTACTCTCTGCTGACTTCCTTGGAGAAGCAAGCAGCCCAGCAGCTTGGCAACAAAGTACTTTTGATGTCTCAAGTCACATTCAAAAGTATCAGGTTTTAATAATTTTCCACTAGCACTCCTGCCTTTTGAGAACAGGAGGATGAAGAGGACCCAGAAACACAATACATCTAAATTACTTCCAGCACAGCAGAGCAGAGTGGCAGCTTCTGGGAGCCTGCTGAGCAAGGCCACCTTATTTCCCTAAGTGACCCACGTGTGAGAGCACCGCATACAAATGCATGGCTAATTTGCCAAGTTGCTTTGACGTCAGTGCAGCTGAGTACTGCTATTCCAAATGAAGAGTTTATAATTGGTTTCCAGCTCTGTAGCTCTCTGAAAGATCTAGGGGGTTCAGGATCAAATGGGTCCTGCAACCAGATACCCCATGAGGTGGCCTTTGCATCAATACTCGTGTCACTAAGATCCTGAAGAATTACTTCTGTCAGATCTCTGAGAAAGCTGCAGTAACTCTGGGAAATGTTATTTTTTTTCTAGGAGGAATATTGCATTCCTTGTACACAATAATTTGCTGTTGTTTATGCCATCAGTAATCACCACTGGGCATGCAACAGCTTGGCTGCATCCCTCAGCTGAGGGCAAAACAAAACCTGTCCAAATCGCCTGCAAACCCAAGCTCAGTCCGATTCAGCTTTCAAAAGGCAGCTGCATGAGGGAAGCATCTGACAGAAGCTGCTCTACCTATGCTTCATCAGTTCCTCCTGCCTAGACAAGGACCTTATCTCAACCTGGAAGGAGGAAGTGGGCCTTTCTTCCCTTTATATCGTGTTTACTTTACCTTGTCTGCCTACACTTTTCATGGGCCTTTTGCTTCCTTTAAGAAAAGCTTGACCCTTGCCACCCAGCTCTTCTAATGTCTATGACTGCTGTCCTTTCTTGGTCCACACAGTCCATGTTTTCTAAGAAGAACCTCAACACTTCATGACCCAATGAGTTGAATCAGAAAAGCTGAAGGGAAACAGTGCAAATGAAGCAAATAATTAATCTCACAACTTTGCAAACATTTGCAGCTTCCTCTTAAAACTACTAGGTGCAGATTGGAACTAATAAAAGGAAACCCTGGTCTTTTACTACAAATGCAAAGTATAATATTTTATACCTATGGATCTTAACTGGAATTCTAGAACTGAATATATTCAAGAAGTTCAGACATTTGCATTTAGATCCTGCTTGAATAAGTTCCTGTGATTGCTGAGTGGCCCTTTAAGTCTTCCTTTTGGCCTTAGTAAAATTATTTAAGTGCAAATGAGGCATTGCTTTCTGTGCAGTTTTCCCAGGCAGATTTTGGACAGTTACCTGATGGAAAGAAGTAAAATAGTGAAAAGACTTCAGTGCTATGCAGTTGATTTCTTCTTTCATCACCGCATAATGTACACAGAAGTCAATTTTTCACATGCACCAAACAACTGCACTGACCTAGATATACCAGAAATAAATAAATTATCATTTCAGAAGAAAATTCAGTCTCTCTTCTGAAATAAAATTAACCCCTAATACTGCATCTATTAAGGGGGTTTCTGTGGTAAATAGAAGGTAAATATGTCACTATTCGGAATCACAGATTTTATTACATTATCTCAGAATGTACTGAGTTTATTGGAAAATGTGACGTGATGATATTCTATTTATAGCTGTGCCATGATGATGAAGTAGCATTACTGTAAGGTATAATTACGGTGAGTTAATACTGGCCTTTTTAGAAGCATATCTTGACTTTAGTCTCTATTACTAGCTAAGCTTGGAGGCTTCTCTAACTAGAAAATTGCTGTTTTATCTTGGTCTGCCTATCTTCATTATCCTCTTCACCATTTCTGCTATTCTCAAGAATTCTGCAAAGTGCAAACATTTATTTCCTTTTTCCTTATATTTGCACAGAATGGCATTAGATGTTTTTGCCAGTGACATTTCTAAAGAGGAAAATATGAAAACAAGGCAAAAAAACAACTATTACTGAAATACCTGTCTTGAGAGGATAATGGCAGGATTAAGAATTGGGTGCAAGTATGGAATATTTGAGAGGCATTTCTTCCATCCTCCCCAGGCTGCTTACAAGGAAACCACAAGTACTAATGTGAAGCCATACTGAGGTAGAATATATCATTATGAAAGACTTTTGGGAAGGGCTAATGCAGTGACTCATTTTTGAGGCAGAAGGGCAAACTTGCCTTCTCTTCTGTCACTGAAGCTACAGTGGTGCTGCATGAGACTACTTGTCTGTGACCAGATACTGGGGCTCCCTCCTCTTTCTGTGGCCCTCTTCAGCTGCCTGCCAGCATGGATGAACAGATGTGCCACCATCAGTGTCAAAAATCTGAGGCAGGGGTGGCAAGTCTTGCTTGCTTGAACCAGGAAGGTTTAGATTTTTCTGCCTAACTAGCTTCAGTGGAGCTGTAAAGCACAGTGCCTCAAGGTTTGCTTTAAAGGCACTATTCTTCTAGCCTTCCTTCAGGCAGAAAGATGGATTATGTGACTTTTCACAACCCTTAGTAACCCTCTCTTCTACACTTTTTTTTTCACTGGTTTAATGCCTTAATAGTATTTTCTTGCAAGCAGCTTCATTTTGTGGGTACTCAATCTCTTATGACACATTCATTTGCATTAGAGTTCTATTTTTTCCTCAACTTGGGAGTGGGAAATTTTCAGACCTTCTCTGAAGTTCATTTTCTTTCTTCTAGCTTGCTAGAAACATCAGATTTCTGCAGAATTTAACAGGAGTCAGAATAATGTTTTTATGGGTCCAGAAAGATGTAACTGACTGATTAGCTTCTTTTTAGCTTTAACACAAGCATTTTTAATTGCCTTAATCATGAGCAGAAATCCTTTAACTGTAGGTCATTTTGAGCATGCTTGGTAAGGATGTTGCCTGAGCATTCCCAGATAGCTAATGAATTGTTAGTTACAATTTATACTGGAAAAACATTCTTAGGTCTATAGATTTTCCCTTTTTTTTGGCCTTTCATTCCCTTCTGGCCTGTATTCTAGAAAAAAAAAAAAAATTTAAATGCTTACAGAGTCTTCCCATCTTAGTGAAAATATTGAACTGGGCTATATATCTTACAGCACCATGTTTGCCTTAAAAAAAGGTGTGAAGGATTCATTAAAGACCTTCTGAAACAACAACACTAGTAACAGATTTAATTCACTACCAGACCAGAACGCTTTCAAACATGGTAATCTAGAACTGAAAGAACCATAGAAGAATAATTACCTGTGGAATATTCCACCCTCGTTTTACATGCTTCTCTCATGTTCATCTAGTCTTTTACCCCAGAATCACATGAAATCAGAAGATTTTATAAAACTTCAGATCAGCAATGGTCACAAACATTATTTCCATGCTTGGCAGGCTGAGGACTGCACTCAACATAATTTTTACGAAGAAGAGTTGAACATAGTTACCAGAGAAACAAATTGTAGGAAAACCACTTTACTGTACCTGGATCCATTTTGACCCCCATTTCCTTTCTATTTCTTCTGTCTTTGCCTGGATTTGCATTCTGAGCAGGACCACAGCCTGGAACATGTTTGCAGTGCTGGAGATGTCACTTGCTGCTGGGACTGAAGTGCTCAACACTGGGTGCAGCAGCACTGCTCAATCTGGCCTGCAAGGGTTAATGACCAAATTAAGGCTCCATCACATGACACTGAGAGCCCTGCTATGAAAGTAACTCCCAGATTCTTTGCCCCTTGCTCAAAGTTAAGGGTTTGTCATGTCCCCTGAAAACAGGACAACTTCAGACATGGAGCAGATGTCCAACATGCTTGGCAGCCTTTATTCATTGACTGATGAACTTTTGATGAGGGCTTCAACTGATAATTTTGGGGTTATTTCTGCTAAGCCATTGAAGTTCCTGTGAAAGCAAAATTCAGCCCTTATAATCCTGTCTCAAGAGCCCTTTTTGCTGTTCTACCCATTAGCTTTACGTAATGTCCAATTGCATCTGAGCTCCCAGTTGCTCTGGATTCACTGAGTTTATTCAAACAGAACTGCACTAAAATCCAATTTCTAAGCTTATGATTTTGTAATTAGCAGCCAAAACCCATCCATGAGATTGTATCTCTCAAATACAGATTCATTTTCCTGACTGTGAAAAGAGGTAGATATGCACAGGTAAGCTGCTTTGCTTGAATGACTCCAATGCATGTCAAGAGCAGAATTTTAAAATTTCAGTAATAAAATGGTGAATGTTAACATATCCTCTGTAAATCAGGAGACCAGAAATATGAATTACTTCAGACATGCTTAATGGGTGCCACCTATTCTGTTAAATTTAACATTTTTACACTAAGTATGCCATCAAAATTTCATCTATATAAATACAGATCCTGAATTTTAAAAAAAACCTTTTTTGAATGCAGCCCCATCAAAAGACAAAATGAAAATCAGAGGCAGAGAATGCACTCAGTTATTTACTTCATGATTTTTCTTGCTTTGAGAAGTTTCAAGCAGAAATAATTTTGGAGTTCAACCTCCCATTAGCCCTTAGCAATTAGTAGAACGATCTCAAATTCTTCCCCCATGCCACTTTATTCTAAGTACATTTAACTACTTAATCTAAACAAATAATCTAATTTTTTTCATGGGAAATAAACACATTGTACAAACAAAGGAACAGCAGCTGATAACAAATTAACTGATATGTCTAATTCATGGCATAATAGAGACCAAATGCATATCATAATCAGGCTTCCAGAGTATTTGATAATACCAGCAACAATGCTTGTGGAAATTCTGCCCACACACATTCTACATTTAGGAGGGATCAAAAGTATAATAAAAGCAAGGAAAATATTTCTGTGGAATGTAAGAACTCTGGTTCATGCCTCTGTCAGAGTAAATTTGCATGATGCTGAACTTAGAACTAAATACAAAATCTGAAATACAAACAGAAAAGATTTTTCTTCTGCAATATATTCTCCTCAAGCTCATAGTCTTCAGATCCCATCTGGATTTCCCAGCATTTTTTACCCACACCCACCTGTCATTTTATGATCTGTTGTATAAAGCAGATATTTAATGATGGGTTGCTGTGGAAGACATTCAACAGACATATCCCTACCTACAGCAGAGTAGTGAAAGAACAAATGATGCTTCTTTTCAGTTTCATACTGTATTTTTCACTGATCAAAATACCAGGTTTTATGATTTCACTAATTGATAGCCCAGTACTCAGAAATATCAGAGCTGAATAATCAAAATATTATTAAGGCTTTATAAGGCTGTCTACCACAACTAGTCATTAGAGGACATCAGCTGTGTCTTCTAACTATTTCCACATACACCTAAATTGCAATGATTTAGTCCTTGAGCCCTGATTAACAAAAGCAGGGTGTGCCAAGTTACTAACTCAGTTTCAGTAATTATGAGGCCTAAGATAAAGGTTTGAAAAATGACAGAGAAGTTGATTTTTCTTAACCCAGTTTAAGAGGAATAAAAATATTGGCAGTATATAAAGCTAGAACTATTCAAGCACTAAAAAATCAGGTCTTATACTGTTTATCAGAGGAGAATATTGACCCCAAGTCATTCCTGTGGCTTCAGGGGAGACAGTGCTTTACAGGTTGCCCTCATATAATTGGTCACAGAGACTCTAACCACAAGAGTTTCTAGCTTCTAAAATCTGACAGAAATGACAAGCCTGAATTTATTTTTAACATGTTTGTTAGTATTAGGTGTAGATTAGATCTTAACCTCCTTCTATTTCTTCCTTATATTAGTCTCATATCTGATTAAGGTTTAAAATCATCTTCTCATCAGGGATCGTATTTTCAGAGAAAACTGGTGAGTTTCTAATTTTGCTTTAACATGTTCAAAGACCTTGCAGGAGTAGGTTAGCATTCTAAAAACAATGGCTCTGGGTTTCCCTCTTCTATAATGCCACTTGTAAAGTCACTGACTTTAAAGAAACGCTATGGAGACTCTAGTTTGAAGAAATGTACTTCTGCTACACCACCACCACGATGACAAGGTTGAATTCTAGTACTTACTTGAGTTTTTTAGCAGCTTAGAAGACACTAAAGCTTGGGCAGCCAGCTTTACATTAGTCAGAAATGGTTCTCAAATAAAAATCTGCAAAGAAGAGTGTTTATGGTGATAAGATCAGAAATATGCCAGCAACGTATTTTTCTATTTATTTATTCTTAAGCAAAAGATTTCAACAGATTTATAGCACTACATAATTTAAACAGCAATCGTTTGGATCCACTTAAGACGTTAGAGCCATGAATAAACATAAAATAAATAATTGCATATGCAAATATATATTTTCTCCTTTAAAGCAACCGATCCCATGCCTTCATTAGTACACAAACATAGGGCTGCTTGAAAGTCTGAGCAGGATTAGGGCTGGAAGTTTTCCTTCAGGGACTGCACCAGGACATGAGGATGCAAAACTGGTGGTAGCAGTATCATTCAGCTGCTGCTTGCAGTCGAGTATGTGGATGCAACATAAGGCACATACAGGTTTCAAAAGGCCTAAGGGCAAGCTAAACATCTACACTAGGAATTGGTATATTGCACACATACATACAAACAGAATTTTCACCACTCATACAGCTTTTATTCTTTGGTCTTTCAGACAGATCCTGTTAAATTCTTAATGTTTGAACACTTGCTCAGATTTGAACATTGTCACCTCATATCTGTACAAAGAGCCACTTTGTTGAATTTTCCCTCTGAATCATTTATAATTTGTACTAAAACAGGGGCACATTTTTAACACTGGAACATCCTTCTCCTGTCCTGCCATTTCCATGGTACAGAGCTATTTGTACAACCACAATCTTTAGGTAGTCAGTTATTTTTAAGAAAATGAATTGCTGTATTTGTAGCCTCATGCTATACAGTTTAAAACAAAGATTTTTGCAATATTTATGCTTGGCAGTCACCGTTGTATACTTTTCCAATGAATAATTTTGTATCAGCTCTAACCGTCGTTTATGTCTCAAGTTTTCTGTTTTAATGGCACAAATACAGGAAAGGAGAAGAATTAAAAACCAGTGCTAGTGTTCAAAACAAGGTACAAGCACATACTGCAATGGCTGTATGAAAAGAGTTCCATGATTAATATCTAAAATACAAATGTTTTAAGAAACAAAACTTTGGCAAATTATGTTCTGCTTTATTTTTAAAAAACTTAATTGAGAGATAAAAGACAAGTAATTTTTAAATTTTGTATCAAAAGATCCTCAGAATAACCCCTTCCCTTGGAATCAGTTCTTCATTGATACATATGTATGTGCACATGTACCCTATGGATGAATTAACAGGAGCTTTGGTGTCTTAGCTGTGCCAGTTTAGAGGAAGCAGGAAGGGCACCTGCCATACTTGAAGTTATGACAAGAAAGACCAAAAATAAAGTAAAGCTTAGTGTTGACACAGGAAGGAAGGAAAAAGCAACCTGCATTGATGGCTGCTTCATGTGCTGCAGGTTGTTCTGTATGTCACCTGCTTTTCAACAATGAGGAGCAACTATTTACAAAGGTCACAGAATCTCCTAAAAATTCTCCTCAACGTACAATGTATTTCAGTTGGTGTGGGCTTGCTACTCTCACTTAAATTAGTTCTTTTTTTACTGCCCTCTTTCTGTATGAAACATGGACCAGGCTGGGATTGAGTAGGGCGCTCCCTTGCCTGTCCCCCCACCTTCCCTTCACAATCTGTTCTAAAGATGCACAAAGATTAAAAAAAGAAAAATTATGGATATACATATAAATGCATATAGACATTAAAGTAAGTTGCTAGAAGGCTTATTCTTTGACAGAATCTCATTACCCTGGGATATCACAAGGGCTGACCCTTAAGAACAGACTTTAACACTGTTCTTGTCAAATGTTTCCCACTGGAACTGTTTCTATATTTTTCAGCCTCTGACAGCTTATAAGAAATCTTATTTCTATAGCTTTCCAGATAACAAACCAGGCTACAAACCTGACCTTACAAAGAGTAGTTATTAAGAAGTGAGAAAGCTGAGTTTATGGTAACAGGAGCTTTTTAGGAGAAGTCCAGGAGGACAAACACTAGTACCAAGAGTTAATCTTGTCAGTCCAGCACCTTTCCTTAAACTCAAAGAGAAAGACCACCCAATTTCTATTTCCAATTACCAATAGATTTCAAATAGAAATTACAGGATTGTTGCTACCTGTTCCATAGAAAGGACACTGCTTTTCAATTCTTTATTTTCCCTTACAGCAGTGACTGGCAAAAGCAAAAAGATCACACAGGGCAACTAAAATAGTGCTTTTTTCTTCCAGGCAGAGGATGAGAAAGAAAGAGAGAGATATGTGTGAAGGACAGTTTATATGACTGAAATACCTGAGCAATGTTGGCTCTCTGAGCTATATTGAGGCCAGGACCTTTTGGGCAGGGCCCATAATCCTTGGGGCATTGACCAGCTTTACCTCCCAGAGCTTATAAACTCTCTCTTGATCCTCCCCTCTAGAATCAAGGCCTCAGACTCAGAAAAACCCTTTCCATCAAGCCTTTTCCACTGTTTATTTTCCCTCCCCTGCATTTCCCCAAAATTCCCCCTTACCCTATACAGCCTGTACAGAGTTGGTACATTACAGTATTTTGTTTAACCTTTTTTAAGTAATGCATATGATATTGCTGACTTAAATCCAAATTACATGTACTGCTTAGTTACTCAACGAGGTCATGCTTCCTACAGGTATTCTGGTAGTCAGCAAAACATTTGTTATGATTCAGTCCATTCTACCCTCAGGCTTTTACTCACAGGATAGACAGTAGTTCACTTAGTACTCCTATAATACTCTACCAGATGAATCCTTTTATCTTAAAAAAAAAAGGACAGAATTGATGTTTTGAGCTTAACACGTCATTTCTTTTTTCCATGGCTGCAAGTTAAGGGAAGTCCTAGAGGACTTAGATGGACCATTAACTATAAAAAGTCACCACCAGGGTTCTATTTCAAGCCCAAAATGAAAGATCAAGTGGATGAAATCATCCCCCAGGTGAAACACTTCAATACAAACGAGGAGAAGCAGGGTATTCTGCTGCTCAAACATCTGATGACTGTAACTTCCATCTGTGCCTTGCTGAATTCTGGCAGCGGGCTGGATTGCTCAGGCTATTATTGCTCAGGCAGCAGGATGACTTTGTTATGGCAGGGGATGTGAGACAGCTTCCTCAAATAAAGGCAGGTATCAGAGCAAATTGGTAACTGAAGAAACAGGACTTGAATGAGCTTATGACCTGTTTGTCTATAGGCAGAAAATGCATCAAATAGGGATTGGAGTAATTTGTGCTGTAGGATATTTAGATTTTGATTCAGCATATATCACTGCCTCGTGAATCAATTGTGGTCTCCTACCCTGATGTACTGGGAAAATGAAGCCTTTTCTGTTTAATAAGAAAGAAAGGTACTTCTATTGCCATATAAAAATAGTAGAGATGAATTAAACATTACACCTTAAATCAAGTGTATTCCAGACAAAGCATACTATACAATATTCATGCTTAGGTGGTATGTCATGAATCAGCAGCTTTAAATCCTTCTTTTGAAAATATTTGCTGGTACTTTGTTTCTTTGAGTGAAATATGCTTTTAGATGCAATTTAATGGTTGAAGATTGTACATGTGTCTTCAGTATGAGCAAGCCAGAATTTTATTATTTAACTTTGTCCTTTAATTATAAAATAATCTTCAAAGCATTGTGGAGTACATTTGCAAAGTCACAGAGAGAATAAAAGGCTTATAGAGGATAAAAACCTCACAGAGCATAAGAGGCAGAAATGGTATAAGTGAATGGTGACAAGGAAAAGGTACACATATGCCAGAGCTGTATTTATACACTGATTACAAGGCGTATGAATGAAGGAACTGTGATGCTTTTTGTCCCTTACTCTGGCAAAGCCTACTGGCAGCTGTCTGTACAAGGCTACTCGAACATTTTACCAGCAGCTCTTTCCCAAAACTCCATGCTGTGTATCAGCTGGGTGGGGTCATCCTCAGTAGGGAGCCGTGGTGTATTACAAACCTTCTCGGATACAGTTCTTTTTCAGTAGACTCAGAAGGCAAGAACTGATTTACTGTAGTGGACCCCACAATTATTTCAGACTATTAAGTTAAAATCTCATCATTTTCTTTCACTTTTCAATGAGACATCCCAGAGGACACTCGGTCATCCTGAGCCCTCTGACTCCTCCAGTGGAAGAAAGAACATATTACAAGCTAATGTCAAAAATAGTTCTAAACGGTTTGGGCTTTGGTACAAAACTATGTGATGCTGGAATATTTGTTCCAATATCTGTTGCCATTTTTCATAAAAATAATATATTTAAAATAAACTGAATTTGTACTTGACCGACTAAGAAAAGAAACAAGTCACTACTGGACTCCCTAAATTTCATGTCATGAATAAATTATCTACCTCGAAAGGAAACAAGGCAATTATTTCTTTCTAATAAAGATATCAGATCTCTTCCTTTGTCTGTCATACTGCAGGTGTTTGACCTCCACACCTGTGATTACATTATGTAGGATTCTTTTTTATGGTATTTTTTTCTTCATAAAAAAGTGTAACAATCAATCTCTCGACAAGAAATCTGACCTAGTGATATCAGGAACACTAAGCATAAGTTATCTGAGGATATTGGTTAATTAGTCTATGATGGAATTAATATCTGTGGAAATAATTAGCATAAAACATATGCAGTACTTACATAAAATAAGTGGCTCATTGGCCATTTGTCTAGCTTTGTACCTCATGCGGATTATACTTCTAGACACTAATATTTCCTTTAGGCACACAAATCAGTTCATTATTTTCCCTCTTAGGCATTAAAAAATTGTGACTAATGCCCAGAAGCTCACAGTATTATTTTTTAAATGTAAACAATTTTCTAAACACAAAACAAAAAAAAAGCATTGGTTCATTTTCTGTGAAGTCCCACAGTGCTCTGAAGTTCAATCGTCATAGTTACGTGCTTCATAAAACAACAGAAATCTTGGGGGAAGAGAATCAGTGTAGGAGGGTGAATGGATCCAAATAACTTGGTCAAACATCAAGGGGAATTCAGAGAGGCAGCCAGGGCAGGCAGGAGAGGATCTCTTGTGTTTAAAGCAATGCTGCCTGCTCGCCTCATGTTAACACTCCTGGAATCTGTGGTACCAACATCCTCACCTCTCCCTGAGCACAGCAGAAGGCTCCTGGCTGGAGCCCTGACTCTTCACAGCTCTGCTGCAGCCTCCAAATGCCCCGAGGAGGAGCAGTGACTACCCAGCAGTACCTCTGCACGAGCTGCTGGGTGCTACAGAGAGAAACCAAAGTGTGCCTGAGGTATCCCAGCACCAGCTGCTCAAATGTAAGGAGACACAAATGGATGAGAATGAAAAACCCAACTCAAACCAACCCACCTGCTGGGTAGGGAAACTGATTACAGAAAACTATGAATTTTATTCATTCAGTGGAACCCAAACCAAACTGATCTGCTCTGACATTATTGTTATGCAGAATTTTCTGTCTGAAAAACGAATTTTGCTCACTAAAAGGCAGCTGGTGCCCACATTGAGTTACACATTGGAGACTGAACTGTGGAGATCTCTCATGTACTTTTCATATTCTATGTCAAGTCATACCAGGGGGCATGCAAGTCAGCAGAAGCCAAAAAGGCCAAATTATTTACTCTTCTCATAGGAATTCCCTTAATCATTTCTTAATACTCTGTGTTTGTTTAAACACAAAAATAACGTTCAGTTTTTAACTGGTTCTTTGTTTTCTACATTCTCCTCCCAGTCTCCATTTGGAATGAAATAATGTTTGGAAATTGTAGTCTCCAAAATAAAAGTGTATAATTTTCGCTGGTTCCTGAGCATTTCTAAAGCCACAAATTTGTGAGGTTATCATGAGTTTCTAGAACTGTCTTTTACCCAAAATTATGGAGCAGACAATGAAGTTGGTGAAAATATTAGCTCTCTCTCATCATAAGTGCAGGCTTTACCCTAATATTTGATCTCTTATTTTTTTCATTATCAGACAAAATAAAAGCATAAACACAATTTTTTGTGACTATGAAGACTCAAAAAATAGTTAATTATAGAATAAATGTTAATTTATAAAATTCTAAGCACAGTTCAAATACTAATCTAAAAAAGAGCATTACATGGGCATATAAGTAATATGAAAAAACTTTTACAATTTAGTTTGCATTACTTCTGATATCAAAACCCAAAATTTGTAACTCAAACTGTCTTTCTTAGATGATCCTTTCCTGGATTACATGAGATTAAAGCAATTGTAGTTTAAATTACTATAATGCAATTATCATAGATTGTTACATATCACAAAGACAGAATTTGAGATAAATAGGGAACGAATGATACTGCTGCTAAATTCTAGGCATTATTCTAGCCATCTAGATAACAAAGACATCATCTATTACTTAGTGCATTTTATTTAATAAAAGCCATTAGTTAAACAAAAAAACTCACATACTGAAAACTCTTAAAACTGAGGGGAAGAATATCTGAATGCCATGGCATACAAAATTGGATATGCACATGTACTAACAAACTCTATCAAAGGACTCTGGATGACTTCACTCTGGAAAAAATATGCTTGCTTTGATCTGTTCTCTTAATCATCCTTGATTTTTCACCAAGAACACTCTGTATAGTTTCAAAAGACAACTAAGGAATAAAAATATTCTGTTTAAGCACAGTGGAGTACAAGAACAGTATGACATTCATCCAAAATAACTTAATTTTCTTGCTTCTATAGACAATTACCTAAAATTCTCTGTAAACTATTTCTCCCTTCATTTGTGTTCAGTACAACATGTGTGTACAAACATCAATTCACATGGTGTAGACAGAAAATCTGAGGGGTGGTAAAAGTGAGAGAGGATCTGCTATAGCTCAGAAGGAATCTCTGACCTACTCACCTCCATCAGTTTCATCAGAACTGAACAGCTCTAGAGGGAGACATTCACAGCCTGGCAGTGGTTTCGTGGCTTCCTCCTTACCTAATATATTATTTTTCTATAAAACTTGTCTTTATGGTGCTTCTAGTTTCTAACTGTTATGCAGAGATGTTCATGGGCAGAAGAAATAACAAAGATAGCATTTTGTATCTTGGAGACAAGGATATTTAAAGTACTAGCTCCAGGTCACTGCGGAAAGAGAAGGAGAAAATTAAATCCATAAAACAATTTTAAGTTATTATATTGATTCAAAAGTCATTTATAAGAAGTAACTAAGGTTTGTGTCAAAACTGGATAAATGATCAGAAAAATATGGAAAACTTAAAATTTCTACATATAGAATATCCAAAACACCAGCTGCTGACAGTAATTTAAAACATCTGAACTTTTTTTTGTGTTTTTCTTTTACTTGCCTTTATTTTCCACTGTTTCTTCACATATACTCTCTTCAGGTATTGCCCATATTCTCCTGTAATTTCCCCCTCTCTATCTTCCCATAGGCTTTTGCAGGATACCACGCTCTCCTGGGATGCCTTTAACGCCTGGCCTTTAATATCGAACACAAAAATTATGTATCTGTCACTGTTCCCCTTTTAAATCAAAATATCTCAAAGTTTCCTCTTGACAACCAAAAGCACTGACAGAAATGCACACTAAATTAACATGAATTTCTGATATGCTAGCTTATGAGCACAGTTTTTCCCAAAAATATCTAACTGCCCCTTGAATTTAAATACATATTTAAATAATGTACAAAGTAACTACTTGATCAGATTAAGATTTCGACAACAAACTTTTTTACCACACTTATCACAATGCTCTTGGATTCGCTGCACTTTTGATATGTTTCCAAAATCCAGCGTGTTAATGGTCTGAAATCGCTTCTGTGTGCCTGTTAAGGTGCTGAAGAACAGATTAACGCAGGTGTGATCAAAACAGATCAATGCCGTCAAAACACTTCGCAGACATCCTAAAGGACGAGTCTGCGGTGGTGGGAGATGAGGAGGAAGGGGAAGTACAGCTGATCTGTAGGGCTGAAGCTGAAGCATCCCCTGAACGTGACCGGGCGATAATTAAGCTCTTCAGAGTGTTTATTCAGCACGCAAGATTAGGGCAAATTCCCGCATTCTGGCCTCGCTGAGCACCGCTGGATTTCCTCCGTGCTCCTGCTGCTGCCGTCAGGCAGGAGCGGGGCAAAGCGGGCTGGGAGAGAAGCTGGAAAGCCCCGCGCTGTTCGCTGGGGAGAAGAAGGCGCACGGAGCCCGGGCGCTGGGGAGCGGCTCCCGCAGGGGCAGCGGGGCCGCGGCCGCGAGGGGGAGCGGCAGCCCCGCGTTCCGCAGCCACCTCCTGCCATCCATCACCTCGGCCCCCGCAACCCCTCCCGGAGCAGGAACCTGCGTCCTCTTGGTTCCCGCAGGTTGTTGCTTCGGGAGGCTGGGCGATGCCGCTGCCGTTCCCGGCTGGAAGAGCCGCTGCGCTAACAGCGGCAGAAACCAGCGGTGCGCACCTGCCTGGGCCAGGAGCGACGGGGCTGACACGGGATTAATTGTCTGTGTGAGACCTGCTTCCCCGCCATGAGTGGTTGTATGTATGTGATATTCAGTATCTTTACTGTCGGCTGTATATACTGCCACGTCTAGTGACAGAGTCAGAAAAACCTGGGATTTCTCCCTCAGCTTGCTAATACTTTGATTTTTGAGCTCCAAATCATGCCGTGCTTTCTAACCTCAACAATACACGGTGAACTCATGAAACACCCACACCGCTGTCCCACCTTCACCGATGTTTCCTCAAACACAGTTATGCTGCTGCTGCAAAGAAATTTATTCCAGATCCACTTGTGCCAGTTGAGTGTCAGAGTTAAAGCACATTGCTGGGGACAGGGCACATCCCTGCTCTGTGGCCAGAGCACATAGCAGTCTCCAGCACCACGGTTTGATTAAATGTACTCTTGGTACATTTCAAATAGATTTTCACACAGAACATTGGGCTCTCTCTGAAGGACTCTTTGACATCTGAGTTGCTCATCTGACCGTGGTACACACTCTCTGTCATCCCCATTTCATTTTGGGAACCAGATTTCTCTAGGTTCCATGCAAGCCTTGTGCACTGTGAATTTTCAACTCGAGCAGTGCAGTGTCATGAAACTGTGACTAAAGATGGTGTTCCTTATGGCAACAAAGCACGAGGGTATCAGATGACTCAGAGCCTTTCCTTCTCTTATGCTGTCTTTATGTCATATTTAGTTGTTAATTAATTAGAAGATATGAATTAAAATGTCTTCCCTCTCTTAGCAATACTTCTGTATGAATTTTAATCATTATGCAGCACAGAGCTCCAAACTGCCTGACATACAGCTGAACAAGGGTTATGTTGTTACATTTAAGTTCTAGTCCCTTTTCTACTTAAATACAGACAGATGTGTTTAATCTATTTAAATTTGCCTTAATTGTTTGAGTCCATAGAACACTGACTGTACTTTCTGTTTTAATTTGGGCGATTCCAAGAAATTAATATGAACTAAGCTGTTTCCCTAGATAGGGCAGACTTCTGTTAGCAGTTACAGTAACTAAGCAGCTACAAAGTACATTCCCTGCTGATGCAAAGATGCCCCACAGTGTTTGCCACTGCCTGGTTTTACCTTGATATCCAGAGACAGATGAGGCTCTGTCATGGCCTTAGGATGCAAGCAGCCATCTAACTCCTCTGCTCCTCTATGCCACTTGTTCCCACTGATATCAATCCCTTCTCAAGTGTGGGACTGATGTCAAGTACCTGTACCTGATTTTCAGGTCACCACGTGAGCAAAACTGGTTGCCCTTCCTTACACAGTTGCAGCAAATAAAGTAATGACATTTGTCATGTGCCACCTGGACATTTCCCCTTCCCACGCAACACTCTGCTCAGCAAAAGAACTTTATTCTGTGTTAAAAATACAGATAATGAAAACAAATGAAAGAAAATGCAAAATTGCCTACAAGGTAGCCAGATGGGCAGCCTACTTAATCTTCTCATTTGATCCTGCATATGAAAGAATTTTTATTTATGTCCTCTTGTATTTCCTTTAAACCAGAACTTTAACAATTATTTTTTGCCCTATTGTGTATGACAAATAATTCCCAAGACAATTCTTTTTCCATCAAAGCATTAGTTTTTCACTGTGACTATACCCGGCTTAAAATTTAAACACTGAAGTCAGATATTGTTTCTGTTACCTAATTAAGTGTGAAATATTTTAAATGGAACACTAATGGAATAACATCCATAAGTGTTTTCTGTAAATCTTCTGGGATTCAAAGCCTTCATCACAAATACATAAAGGCTATTAAAAAACTCTCATATATTGAGTGCTCAAGACAAGCCACTGTGAACTGAGGTATCACTTCCGCCATATTTGCAAAATTTTTTCCATATATTTATGTGTTATATTCAAGTAATACTGTTCCTGGAACTGTAGCCAGTTTTGGAAGTTGACACAAATTAGAAAGCTAAAGACTACTGAACACATAAAAAGTTCTGAGTGCATAGCTCTGCTCCTCTCACCTCAGGAAATCAACCTTTTTTGTTCTCGCCAAAGAACTGTCATGTTGAAATAAACAGATGAGAAGCTTTTTTTTTTACTCTTTTACTATTTTTACTCTTGCTTGCTACTGCACTTGTATACAGTATCCTGCAATTCAGCACAATTCTTTAGCCTGGAACACAGTGAAGACTTCCCAGACTGATTATCACAAGGTAAAACCTTACCTGCCAGTGCAGGACAGTGACAGAGTCCTGGGAAAAGGAACAGACTGCACGACTTCCCCTGTCATCCATGGCCACTAGAAAAAAAAGAACACATTTGGGTCTTTCTAAACAGTTGATCACGTTTCCTGAACCTTCATTTACATTATTTGTATTGCCACAAGCATTTTCCCTTCCCTTTTGACTGTCTCCCTGGTTCATGGTGTTTTGTTTTCAGGAGGAAAATGTAGAATTGAGGGAAGAGTGAAAATCTAAGTTCTATGTAAAGTCTAGGTTGGTCCTATTTTCCTGATCTGTCAAACTGTCTCTTCTGTCAGGCATTCATGTGTATGATCCTGGTCTCAGTGCCATGAAATAAATCTATAACTATGTATCTTCATGGAAATATCCAAGTATGTACAAAGGTGCAAATCAAGTCAGAATCTGACCTAGAGCTCATACTTCACCAGGTATTTGTATCTATCTCATTTCAGTTCAAGACTTGTTTGTTTGTTTGTTTGGTTGGTTTTTTTTCCCTATGACACTCCAAATAGAATTTTTTGGAATAGAAACTTCCCCAGTTTGAATGAATGTTTTTTTTTTTTTTTTTTTAAGTGAGAAAAATCCATTTGGCCGTATTCCAGCTACATAAATAAAATCTTTACTGACTTTAAATTGTTTTTATGTATGTATTTCCTTTCACAGGTGTCACAGAGATTGCTTTTATTCATGAAACTTATGCAAAGAATATATGCTCAAACTCAAACATTGTGACACTATTAAAAAAATTTGTATGCAAAAAATAGCTTTGCTTACATGGATTTAGATAAGAATATATTCCAAATTGAGGAAAAATAAGAACCATCTCAAGAAGTAAAAAATAAAAAAACTTATTTTCATTTTGTGATCCCTCTACCCCACCCAATTTTTGGGGATACACATGGAGATGGGGAAAAATTGCTGTTTTTTTCTCAGATGTCTCTTAAAGGAGTGTTTCTAGTATTGGGTGGTTTTTTATCCATTTTATTGGGACTAGGATCAGGTCTAAATTGTATTTTGCTTCCTTAATGTCTGATGTGTATAAATATTCATGAGTCAACACCTGGGGTTGGCTATTTTCTAAAATCTGTATAACTGTTATTGCAGTTTTATCTGTGGGCTGTGATGTCTCATTTGAATTCATGAGACCTGTTATAAATTTTAAATATATGTGAAGTGATATTAAAGTCTAATGAAGAACAAGAATCCCACCTGCTACCTGTAATTTAGTACTACCTGCATGAGACGGAAATAGGAATCTAAGCAGTGAAGATGGAAACTTGATTGTTTATTAAAACTTCAGATTTGTTTTGATCATTCCTTCTAATCCCTGTTGATAAAAATCATGTTCCAAAATGGCTCCTTTCCAGATTTCTGAAGAGATCTTGGAGTTTTAAGTCACTAAAGTTTGGCAGAGCATCTAACTGCCATATTTTTGTTAAAGAAGAAAACTACTTAAATTCCCTGAGAGGAGTCTATTTTATAGGCAACTTTGCTCACATATCAGACTCTCATGTATGCTCTCTTATTTCTGTGATCTGCAAGACAAATTTTATTTACAGTTTTCAACTTAGTTTTGTGTCATGAGAATTGCAAACCAATTTACTTGCACATTTATACCACCTAAAAGATGCAAGATATTTGTCATGGTACCAAGCAATATATTTATACTCACTTTTAAATACTTTTCAGAACTGTTTTTCCACCAAATTCCATCAAGAGTTATTTCTGAGCTCAGACAGAGAGGAAGATTCAGCTCTCCAAAGTGACTTGTGAGTATCAGGGGCTTTATAACATGATTAAGATCCTGGCATCCCTTGCCTAGGGATAATAGGACATCATAAGATACTTTTATAGTGCATTTTTAATTGCTCTTTAAGATTAGATTTGTGGTGAGGGGAGGCAAGTTCACCACTGATAGCAGCAAGGCTGGTGCTTCACAGTGTGGCATCCAGCCTAAAGAGAACAGAACAAACAGAAGCATTTTCTTTGTGTGTGTCTAACCCCAAATCCATCTGAAATCTGCTGTCAGCTCTCTGTATGAGAACAAGCTCGTTAATGGGCTGGGACTGGATCAGCTCATAACCATCACCATATTCCCTGGAAAAGCATGAAAATACAGGGCTGAAGTCTGGTCCTTGGCTTTTAACACTGTTCTCATACAAGCATTTTCCATGTTTTTCAAACCAAAGGAAAAAGGAAAGAAAGAAATCTTTCAAGTACTTTCTCCTCCTTTCTTTCTCTGATGAGGGGTGGAAGGAAACAAGCAGAAATCTGTAATAAGGTTATACAGTAGTGCAGAAAAGCTGGGCTAACAGGGAGTCAGACACAGATAAGAGAAAGGTAAATATATTTTTTTAAAATTCAGACTGAAAGCAGAATATCACAATGAGCCAAAACTGCTCTATTTTCCCTAGATACATCAATCTCCTTTACTAAAGACAATTATAAACTGCCAGTATTGGCCCCTTGTTCCAGCCTCCATCATGCACCTCAATTAAAGAATTTCTGTCTCCATATCACTGCAAAATATAGAATCAGCTGCAGTATTTCCCTTGGCAGACACCTTTAAGTGCTCCAGTGGTGCCACACACTGACTTCTACAACTGACTTTCTCCCTGCAGTACCAGGAAGGATACACCTCTCCAGAGGTGGGAAGAGGAGGCAGCAGCAAAGCTGACTTGTTACAGCTCCTGCCACTTGCACAGAAGAAAAATGTCTCCTGCACTAACAGACATCTGAGTGTTTTACAAATGGCACAGCAGATGCTGTGCACTGATGAAAACACTGTAGTCAGTGATTCTGCAAAAAACTCTTCAGGCAGAAATGTATGTACTGAACATATCACATATGAATTCCCACAGCAATGATTTTGGGAATGTTTGGCTGTGCCCTAAGCTAAGCTCCTGCACTGTCTGAAGTATTCCTTGGGGTTTTCATTTCCAGATGGAGAAACAATAGCTCTGAGTTCATCATGTCATGTTCAGGATGACATCTTCCTCAGCGAAACACCCCCTGTCACCAAAAGACAGTGCCAAGCGTTGGGTGTGAGCCTAGGACATGAGGTGGAAATGGAAACCACAGCCTTCTGCTGCTGAGACAGCAGCCAAGAGTTGAGTCATCCCAAGACCTTCCCATAAATCCTTGTACACTGCTTTTTACATTAGAAACTGATACTGATACAAATATGTGCTGCCAGGATGAGGTTATTCAGGTGGCAAGATGGGAGTAAAGAGAACAGCCACAGAAATAATCATCCAGATAATTTTCTGGATTATGAGTGCTGTATATGCCCTTTGAGCATTCCTGGAAGCTTACAAGACCACCACAAATCTTAATTAAAACTGAATGAAAAATAATATTCAGAGTTAGAAATAAAGATCAATACTACCTGAGAGATAAATCAAGACCTCTCTTTGGCAAATAGGTTGCCAGAGGAATGACTGGCCAAGAATTTATTCAGAGCTAATCTGTGCTAGACATACTGTTTAGCTGCATTATCTGCAGCCTTCTTCTGATTCAAGGTCTGCCTCATTTGTCAGGTCCAGACACAATGGCAAAGTGATTGCCAGTGATTTTATGCTTTTCTGTGCCCAGGACAATGGGACTGTTCAGCTGTCTGAAAGAGCTAATACATACTTTATGATGAGAAAGGCACAGCCAGAGCTACCAAGAAAAGGTGGGATTCTTTTCATCATTCTGTTGCATCTTCAGCAGCAAATAGCATTTTTAATATTATAGCTTTAAAGTGCCTGAGGTTTTCTTAAGGTAGAAAAGCGTGGCACATTGAGACAAAAAAATTCTCAGACATTTAATCCAGTTAAAATATTCAAGATTCATTCTGAATTGTATTAGTCCACTGTGATTCAAAATGTTAAATGCTTCATCAAACACTATCAGACAGAATGATTTCAGTAGCCATCTGTGACAATGAAAGTGAAGCAATTACACAGTGGGCTTCTACAACACCATATAATCTCCTGAAGTCTTAAAGAAGGACCTGTTCAACACTTGCCTGGCTTTTTGCAGGCAGCCTCTGTGTCTGATATGTTGATGCCTTTCAGACTCATTAGAAACTATATCATAGCTCACTATAATTAAAGTGAAGCCTTCTTACTGCAACAAGCTTCAAAAAGATAAGAGGACATTTTCATCAAAAAGAAATGAACTTGGAGAAAATGAAAATGAAACCACTACTGGCAGAGGGCACTAAAGACTGAGGCACAAACCTGCAGTGCACCTGCATCCACCATCCTTCCAAGAGATACCTGCTGGTCAGTGAAGAACAGCTTTAGTAAAAAAAATAAGAAAAGCTTTTTATTCTTTGTCTTCCCTTTTGATTTCAAAAGCTGTAGAATGTAAGGGGTGAAATGCACTGCCATTAAAGCCAAAAGAACATCTCCTGCTTATTTCAAAGTAAGCTTAATTTCACCTGGTGATTTCATATAAGGCACACATGATATAGGCAATTGTCTCACTGTTAATTGCTCTTAGTCATAATCCATTATCATTACTTTGCACAACTGTCCCACCATGAATTCTAGCCCATAGAAGTTTTGGCATCTTCACTATATTCACTGTGACAGTGAGCTTGGTTTATTTATATAAATGATAATCCAATCTAATATAATTAAAAGTGGTTAAAAATTAGTAAGAGATATGTGTCCTTAGTGTATTCTGTCAGATGAAGAGAAATGAACAGTGCCATCAGAACTGAAATAAATCCCTGTCTGTTTGCTCAGGTTTTATTGCAGTGCACCTGCATTGCTGGTACTTTTTCATAATTCTCTGTTCTGCCACCAACCTTGCATTTTCACGGCTGGAAAGCAGATCTCTTGTGCTCTGGGAGGAGCTCCTGTGGTTTGCTGGTGACGTTGAAGGCCATGCTCAGCCACACACAGAGGCTGCAAGGCTTCAGCGACGTGGTCAGCACCCGACCCTCGCAGTGGAATGGCCAGCACAGTCCCTGGACTGAAAATCCTGCAAAAGGCAGGAGTGAAATAACTGAGTGAGCCTGCAAGGGCAGCGGGCAGGCCAGGACGAGCATCCCCAGACTGCTGTTACACCTTCTGTGAGCACAGCCCACTCGTACAGCTCTGCTTTGGCCCTGAGCTGTGGCACCTCACTGCTTCACACCAGGAAGAAGAGAGCCTTCTACCCAGTCATCACCAACCTGCAGTACCTGCAGGAGAAACCCTAAAAGAAGACTTAAACTACTATGGGAAAAACTTAGAAAAATGTGATCATGGCACACAGACTATGTAGCTATAGGCTCTATTTATAATTTATGGTTTACAGATTTCTAGTGTGAAATTGCAGTATTATGCAGTATGATTTACAGTGTGAAACTGCTGCTCATACTGTCAAGTATGAAAAAAGCAAGTTTCTAGGTCTTTTTTTTTCTTATTAAACAATGAAGTTACATAAGTGTGAACAGCATCTTCTAGAGTGAAACTAACATTTTTGCTTTGAATATGGGAACTTTTAATGAGATGAATATACTTACTGTAGTTAATGAGCAGATCAGTCATATTCTCCTCCTAAAATATCAGCTTGAACCCCAGCTCTACTGGGATCAAATCCCACTCAGGAAAAAAATAGGGAGAAAAGTGAAGCAAAGAACATCCAGATTAAAAAAAAAAAAATGCACAAACTTAAAAAAATAATAAATTGAGAGACTGAAGAGTGAGGAAAAAAAGAGGATGGAGACAGCATTTTACTGGAAAATACAATATGTTTTCTCAAGCTGAAATCTGTTACAGCTGATGCAAAGTCTCCTTTGTTGTACACGGGCCTTGCAGTGAGCCCTGTAAAAATGTAGAGAGTGAATTTAAATTAGTATTTTAGGATTCATCCTCCCCAGTACATGGCTGGAAAATGTGACTTTAAAATGAACTTCCCATTGGCAGGGGAACAAGAAAGGAAAAAAGAGAGAGAAGAGAAAGAGGGAGGGAGAATAATCACAACAGAAAATAAGAGAAGAGATTCAAGAGCTTCAGAGAAGTGTGCAAGTAATTCACAAGAACTCAGTTACCACAGTAGAAATTACATCTGAGGACAAGCGTCTCTAGAATGATTTTAAGAATTGCTAGGATCACAGTAAGATAGGTGTTCTTCCTTTTGTAGAACAGGGAAATCTGAAATGAAAATGTCCAGTTCCAATCACAGTTATCTCAGTGTTTGTGTCAAGGTAAAAGGAAGTCAACTGAGACTCCAATATGTTTGGCTTCAAAATTCTGGTAAATTACTTGAAAGTGTACTGGCCTTCATGAGTGTCTGGACACGGTCAGCCACAATTCACAAAGGAGGAAGTGACATTAATATAACTCTTACAATTAAAATTTATAATTAAAGAAATGTTTCATGTGATCACTTTTGTTGTGACCCTGCTGTTCTAATAGGACAACAGAGTTCACAGATAGGTCTTTCATATTAACAACTATTATTTTCTCTTGCAAGTGGCATTGAAAGCACATGGATTTTAAACCAGAAATCACTATAAATCAAATACCTCATGTTCAAAGTGGGCATCATTCACTTCTCTTCCAATGAACTATCTGTTTTCTTGAGTATCTGTTTTTCCTGCTGTTCGTTCTACTGCTCTGTGATTGTAGGTATAGGTGTATTCACACTTGATGTAGTGCCAAATTTTAGGCAAACGGGTCCAATAATGCTTGTTAAGAGAGTCTGGCCATGTAAGTGCACAATGGGGGTGATCTCACATGGCTCAGATGACAGTGACATTTAGAATAGTGTCTAGAGGCCATAAACAGAGTGATGGATATTTTTCCTTATAAATCACAAAAGAAACAAAGCTACGTGGAACTCTAGAGTATCTGGAAGAAAGAGAGTAAATGATTCATGGGGAGACATCACATTTGCAAGATCATGCTGTGGACAAACTCACTTCCAGCGACATTCACGGAAATGTTGTTCTTGGCTTAGCCTTAATCTGCACAGTGTGTTCATCTTTCTGCTCAGCCTAACACCAGACACACAGCCAAGACACACCAATTATCTCACACAGCAGATGCTGAGATCAGATTGTCTACAGTATTCTGAGGCTCAGATCACAAATACTGTAGTGTGGCCCTGGATTTACAGATTCTAAGCATTTGCACAAACACAAATTGCAGTTTTGGATACCTTGGGGTTCATGAAGAAACAGGCCTTAACAAGGAGGTAGCAAAGAGCAATTGCAGCTGGGGAAGAGGGGAGGGAGCCAGCCCCTCCCACCTTCACCAGCCCACCACACCCTGGCCACAGATCCTTTGCCAGTCTTAGTGGGTGCTAATTCCTCAGTTAGGGTTTCACTTTCTCACATTAGAGCTCCTCCTTGGCTGGATGAGGAATGCAGTGCAACCACATAGTAATTCTGACATCCCCACTTTGACTTTCTGAGCAGCTGCCTTTTTTCTGCTTAGTCATTCCACCCTGCCAACTTTTGGTCTGCTTGCACGGCCTGTCCCCAAGGCAGGAATAAAATGAAGAGTGAGGCTCACAGCTGTTGGCATCCTGTATCTCAAGATATCTGATATCTTCCTCCCACAGGCAGACCTTCCATGGTCTAGCTATGCCAAGTTTGTTTAAGCTTCAGAGGCAGGCTAAAAAGAATAGGGAAAATTCTCATTATCCCAGGTATAATGTGTTTTGCAGGCCATAAACAAACAGTCTCTGCCTTTCTAAGCAAGTCACACAGTGGGTCTTTGTTTGGTCATCCCCTGACGGGAAGGCACTCTGCACAAGCCCTTGCACAATAACTCTCCTGGGTCCAAGCCCGGGGCTGCAAGGTGGAGGAGGAGCTGCTGCTGCTGCAGGTGAGGCTCAGCATCTGGCAGGCTGTGAAAACAGCCAGGCCAGGGCCAGGAGCAGCAATGGTCCTGTCTCTGCTTACTTCAGTCTCCCAGTCACCAACAGCAGCACAGAACAGAACAGAATGTTTTATATCCACTGGAAAATAAAACCACTGCACCTACCAACCCCTGTGTACTGCTTATGAGAAAAGGATAAAATCCAACTACGATCTATGTTCTACAAATAAAGCTCCATGAGAACTATTTACTTCCCCCCCTTCCAAAATCTACTTTGAGCAATTGGCATTTCACATATGTTTCCAATTATGGTGTTGATCAGCTAACACACAGATCTGAAGGAGGAGATGAATTGCAATAATATAATAAACAGTTCACAGGAATGGATACAAACATCAGTTTTGTAGCTCTCCTGTGAATTGAATGGATTCCTGTAAGCTTTTATTTAACAAACAACTAGCATGAGTGGAGTGAAAAACTATACAAGCCTTAAATGATTTAACATACTTCCGAAATACCACTGCTACTCCAAATGCTTCCTTTTCCCAACTGTTTTTCCTTAGTGAGCAGATTTTGATCAGGTGGATTACCTGGTTTAGCTGCGATTACATTTCAAGCTGTTGTCAGCAAGAAAAGCAGAAAACGCCCAGGATGACATTGTTGCAGGAAAGAAGTGCTGAGACTATAATGCCCTCTCGTTGTAATGGCCCATTAGTGCCGAAACATTACCCACTTCTGATGGCAATCAGCCTGTACCTGCTAATTACTGCACATATGGGTGTCATGTTGGCTTTTGCTACTTGATTTAGTTAGATATATACATAGGACTATGAAGGGATCGTTAGAGGAAAACAGCAAAGGAGTAAATAAGTTTGCAAATATTTTTTTCCATTATAGCTCACTGGCATCACACAATTCTTGTAAGTGATATAGATATAAGAGGTGTCAAAATGGGAGAGGGACAAAATTAAAAGCAAAGAATGGCTTAATGCATTAAAAAGAAGAAAAAAATAACAGGAGTGAGAAATAGCTTTAGTTTCACTGTATTTTGTCAATTGTGGCAGCTTTCTTCCCTTCACAGGGTTTCATTCATAGCTGTAAAAGTCTGGTGAATAGTCCTGTATTTATATCACAGAGAACCCGTAAGACACAGCAACCCCGCCTCAATTTCACACGTTTCCTGAATCATCAGATGAAAAGAACAAAACATTCAGAAATGTGTGAATCCTACCACAATAAGAAAATATCACAGGACCTCTAACACTAGAATTATTACAGCTGCAACACTTGCTGCTGTCTGTTGACATTTGCAAAAGAAAAGGACAGTAAAAAGGCAGTTTTGTGTGGTTTAGGTGCTGTTTAGATTTAGGCACGAAGGCTTTTCAGCTGTCATCTCTTTAGAAATGACATGTCCTAAAGACTGACACATTTCATTGGAATACAAGGCAGGCCAAGACTATTTATGCTTCCAAAGTGCCACAATTCCATGCTGAAAGTAAAGTCATGCAGAAATGGTAATGTTAAATACAGCTTACTGCAAATGTAGGAAATATTTTTGGATTTTATTATCTATACCTCTGAGGATTTCTACCAGAAACCTACTGCTAGGAAAAGAGAAAAAACTTGCTGATATATCACAGCATTAGAATTGTGTTAGTTTGTGAAATGTGTTTGGTAACCATGGGTACTAAACAATTTCATAAGGATTTCACATAATCTAGCAACTATAAATAGACTTGGAAACAAAGTAGGAGCTTAATGCAATATCCACAGGTTGGGAAGCAAAATATTCTTTGTAACATAATTTATTTCTATGTGTTCCAATGAGCATTTTTAAGGCATTTCTGGCAATACCCTCATTTCTTTTTTTGTGCATATCTTCTTTTCAAGCTTATCCTGCCCATCACTTGTGACTTGATCAAGCTGAGCCTGGGTGCTAATGAACCAGGGAGTAATAATAAAGCCTCACTCAATTTATTTAAATTTTAGAGGAAAGTGTGCAAAATAATGTGTATTAGCCAATGCTAAGGAAGTTTAACCAGGTGAAAGATACATGGAATAGAGTATTTGTTCCATGTTATAAGTTTTTTAACTCTTTCCAGACTTACCTAAGAAAAGAACTGAATTTATCATGAAGACAAACTGACAAATATAGTAGGCAGTTCACTACCCAAATTTTGGATGATTCAACATGAAGACAACTCAGTTAATCAAATAATTAAACACATGATTGAAAGCATTTTACAACAAAGCTAACACTAAATTAGTCTAAGCACTGCAGCTCCTGAGGAGATCTTAGAAATTCATGGTAATACAGAGAACTCTGCTCTAACAGAATAGTGGCTGCTATAATTATAACTTCTATTCATATTTAAGTATTCTCCTTCATCACCTTCACCTCTCCTTTCAGTGTGTGTGCTTTGAGAAGAAAAAGCACTTGTAGATTTTTGGGGAGATTTTTCAAGTGTCAACAGAAAAAAGTCAAGCAGCATCTTGTTTCAGGGTTACTCTGACACCCCATAATGAAAATGCTTCAGCCTCACAAGCTGAATCTGTCATCAGCTTTGTGAACATTTCTCATGAGCTGCTTACTCACATCTTTATTCAGCTTTCTTTCATTGCAGTATAGCAAAAGCTGTACACATCTATATTTTCTATGAATGGACCCCCATCCAAGCACAGATACCTCAGACTTGACTTTATACAGGCTTCAAGCCCGACCAAACCAACCTAATGGGGTCTGTGGCATGATGTCCAAACTCAGCTGAGAATCAAAGTCCTAATGCAGTGGGACTTCATCCACAAGCCACAGTTCAAGTTCTCATAATTCATCATCTGTTAATTGAATCACTCAGGGCTCCAAGGCTGTGGCTGGGCTGGGTGAAATAGCTGGCAGCAACACTTGCAGTGAAGACAAAGGCTGGGAACATGCAGAGCCAAATCCAAGCAAATGCTCCAGTAGTTTTTCCCTGTCAAACTAATTCGTGTGTGCTCAGTTTTTAATGAGAAATTCTTGATGAATTTAACACAAATGGCTATTTGCTAAAGGCTAACTAGCATATGGATTTATACTTGCAAAGCTGGAGCTAATTATAGATTTTTTTTCATGTTTTTTGGCTAAACTTGTCATTAAAGTGGAAAAATACACACAATGCAACACTAAGGCAAAGAAGTGTTTTTCTCATCCTAGCAAGAAGATTCAGTTATTAGATTTCTTATATTAAAATAAAAGTCACCAGCAATCTTTTCTAGCACTGGCTGGCCACCATCATCCATGTAGCATTTTAATTGTCTAAAGAGGATTTTCATTACTTTCCCGTTAGTATTTTAAAAGTTTATATTTCTGAGGGTTTACTTGGACTGTGCACGCAGAGCCAGCCCAGCGGATGCCTCAGGGGTTCCAAAATACACCCTGGAGCTCTCCAACCTCAGCATGTCAGCAGCCAGCCCAGCTGACAGGGCTGCAGAGACCCTGCCAGCCTGCCCCAGGAAATCCACTCCTGCTGGGCAAGCCTCTGCTGAGGGAGAGTGGGACTTTGCAAGGAGAGGCACAGAGTGAAATCTGAGATACAGGCCAAGTCCAGGAGCACCACTGCCATCCCACTCCAGAGGTGACCGGGTCGTTTCCCAGCAGCCTTAGTGCTTCCCCAGATGTGCCTGGGAATGCATTTTGGATCACCAGCCAGAAATGACTTTCTCATGCAACAACGTCTTTGTGATCATAAAAAGAAAACTTCTGAGAACAAAGGTGTTTAAACAAAACTTAACATTTCCTTATTTTATTCAAGATTGTGCTTGGCTTTGTATTCATTAGTAAGCATCCTCACCAAGGGTCAAGCTTGTTTTTCAAGGTATTATTGTAGTCTAGTTCCAGGACTGAAATCCAGTGCATAGAGGGCTAAAAAGAAATTTTCATAATTTTTCTCTCCCTCCACCACCCTGATGCTGCCCAGAAGAATTCTGTGCAAAAGATAGGAGAAAGAGAAGAGTATTCTCTCATTGTGGATTTTGCCAGGCTCTTGGGTTTGACAGGCTATGCCACTAGTCCATGCCTCAGAAAACCATTCCTTATACCACAACATAAGTGCAGATTTTAAGGCTGACTTCAAAATGTGAATTACTATGAAATCCAGTATTGTTTAAAAGGAAACACATAAATAGCACAGCTTCCAGTACAGTATCATGAAACTCTGCATTTCACAGAGCTAAGCTAACAAACTGCAAAATGAAAGAGATTACTCTCAGTTCTTCCTTGGGAAGCATTTGACCAGGTACAGTAACTGTGTAGAAACTTAGTGTTCTCTATTAAAATTTGGTTTTCTATTAAAATTTAAACTCAGAGTTTTCTCTTCCACATTATCATCCTTCAGGTCTGTTTTTTCTTTTCCAAAGGACAAGCAAAAATTTCACCACTGCTCTGCTGAATTCCTGTTGCAAGGATGAATAACTCAAAAGGCTGAAGCTGCCTACTGTTACTGTGGTTACCAAAGTTTCCTACCCACTGAATCTGTGTATCAGTTCTGTTCCAGTCTGCATATTTTGAGCTTCTGTTACTGATAAATGGCTTTTTTCTCTTCTATCTGCTGCAATGCAAACAACAAAGTATTGTTTACCTTTAAAGCAGTCTTTGACTTCCATCCTCTGTGCAGTGTCCCAGGCTGCGCCTGCTTCTCACCAGTTATTCATTTTTGGGTGTTTCCATTGATTCCATCCGAATCCAGAATTCCAAACCCTACTGAAAAAAAACCCATTTCTTGCAGTGAAAGGAAATCAATTACACCAAGCAGAGGACATTGAACATCTTACAACCACACATCTCCAGGATGTAAACTGTGCACCCTTGCAGGAATGACATAGCAGAAAAGCCTGATATATTGATCATGTACATATGAATTGTGCAAAACTTGTAGGGCTTGTGCTTTAAAGAAGCACCAGACATTCTAAACATAGATAATTAACTCTGAAATGGGCACACTTTTTCTTCCTCCTTCTAAAAATCCTTTTGGTGAACACCAACACCAGCAGCAGCACGGCACTGCTCCTCTGCACTGTTTCAATAACAAAACTGGGCATTGTTTTATAGAATTCAAATTGGCAGCTTTAATCCAGGGTGAACGTGTGGTTGGACCAAGGTACAAAGAAGTTATTGATGCAAAACCATATCACAAGGTCATTCCTAGGTTCCATTTCTCCACAGATAACAGCAAAACCAGTAGAGCAAGATTTTGATGGTATCAAATAGCATCTTTGATACTGTATATGCTTTGCAATTGCTCACTTTTGAAAAATGCACTGCCAGTCCCAAATATTCATCTGATATAAAAGTGCAACAGCTTGAAGACCTACAGTGTTTGAACAGCAGTTCCTTCCCTGCATTCCCCCTTGTATTTTTTTTTTCTCTGTAGGGCATACACATGGTCTGAGGCACTTTCTTTGGTTCCTTTAAGATTAGCAACAACTGTCCAGAGCCTTTAAAGTGAAGCAAACCCTTGAATCTTCTCAGGGCTTAATCAAAAGTCATCTTACTTAATTTTAAAATACTGGTTTTTAATTTTCCTTTTAAAGCAGTACTTATACTTTAAATTTAAGGTTTTAAACCCACAGGATTTTGTTTAAATATTTTGCATAAATTAATTCAAAGGGAAATTGCTTGACCTTAGATTTTTTAATTTGGCAGAGATTAAATAATTTTAACTGTCTTAATGCAAAACCTATGTAGATTAACTTTAGTACAATAGGCAGAGCTCAGCAAAATGCATTTCTGACTTAGGAACACAGATAAGCCCTCCCCCCTGCCCACAAAAAACACAAACCAAAACAAAATAACCCCAAAGGAAGCTCCCAAAAAAGCAATATATTTTCACCACAAAATTAGAGGTCATTGAAGCAAATAAAAAAATTGCTGAAGACCTCTGTTTCCAGTACAGCTGCTGCAGTAGAGAATGAATTTAGCTGATAAACTCCCAGGAAACTTTGACTGGATGAATTAGAGCCTTCAGGGTTCACACTATATATAAATTTACAAGGTCTATATATTGTGATGAAAAATTGGCCTCTGTTTGCCTTCTGTTGACTGACAGTGCTGACTGTTTCCAGAAGCCTTTGAGAAATGAGCACATCAGTGTTTTTAGGAGCACATCATAGGACATCCTGGAGCTCCAGGGTCCCTGCCAGGACATCAAAGCAAGCCATTCTCGAGCAGAGGGGAATGCGAGGCCCCTCCAGTGACAGTGCTGCCCACGTGCCCACTGACAATCAGATCTATTTATTTCATCACAGAGCAGGTCCCCCAAACCACTGGGGCTTTTGAAAAGCTTGGCCTGGTGAATTCCTGTGAGCCTGTCCTTCACACGATGTGCTGTCAGATTTTTGATATGAAGTTGGAACAACACTGTCATTCCCCTCGAATAACTGATGCTCTAAATACCAAGATGATGGCAAAAGACACAAGGACTGGTTCCAGGCAGTGAAAGCAGCTGAGTGGGACAGTTACAGAGAGCTACTGAATAGCAATGGTGCAAACACAAAAGGGAGCTCGAGGATTTCTAGCCTCCAAAGGCAATGAAACACAAGGTGAAGGGAAGTTTGGGAAATTGAGCTGCTCACGGGATGCTCCTCCCACCTACCTCCCAGCCCTCTGGAATATATAAACCTCTATAAATTTTAAAAAATAGGTAGAAGAATTAACAAGAGTCAATAGTTATACAAAGAATAGGACAGACCAAGCCCAGATCTCCCAGATTTTCCTAATAAAGTCTTGATTAGATGTTCACTGTATTCAAAGAACAGCTGTCTACTGAAAACTAATGATTCTTTATGTCATATCTGCCACTGTATGTTATTTCACTGTTGATAAACCAATGCATCTAAGGTGACATTAGCAGAAGACTGATTTTTAATTTCTGTTTCAAAGAAAAATATGCAATTTTAAATCCATTTATTTTTGCTGTGCCTTTTTAGCTCAGCTCTGACAGAAAGGAAATCAGACATTTGGAAAAATGAGCTAGGTTGATTGAATATTGATAAGCCAATTTTTAATTTATCAAGGTTATCTAGAGGAGCTAACCCAACGCTGCATACTAACAAGAAATATCAACACACTAAGTGGTGTGTACAGTGAAATATTTCTTTGGAGAAAGAGCTCTGGAAAGACTGGGATTATTAAAATTACATCCATACAATGGGGATAGGAAGGGACTTCCTAGGAGGAAATTAAAAGCAGGTGACAAGTGTGACAAAGAAACTGAGATGAATAGATGGCAAATTTTGCATTTTGCACTGAATGCAACACAAAAACCACAACAAATGAATCTGGATAAGAGAGACATCCTCTGAGATGAGTACCTCTACTTTGTGAAAAGTAGAGGTAAAATGGTACAAATAATGCTAATGTTTCACTCCTCCAAAATTTCACAGCAAGCCAGGTAGTTGTTAGAGACCTTACAATACACACTTCATGTTGTCAATACACACTCCACATTGTCAATAACCTGCAAGGCTTGGCAGCCCCCTACAAAAGACAATGCCCAAACAGCTGAGAAGAAGCAAGTGAGCATTATTTTTCAGTCTAGGGATTCAAAAATGAGCAGAGTGTACTGCAGCAAGAATAATGCCAGAGGAATATGTCAGATTTTGGAAAAAGTGCACCGATTCCTCTCTTGACTCATAGCAGAAATTTAATAAAATTACATTTTATAGCAGCACTGGACCAATAGCAGATGTTCGCACTTGTTCATTGGAGATAAATAATTAGAATCCTTCATTTCATAGATTCATCAATAATTTAAAAGCTATGTAAGACTCAAGTGAACATCAGTGTGGGCAGGAAATACTAGAAATAAAGCTTTTTACAGGATTTCTTCCTCTCGTGAGGCTAAAAGTACTGAAGCCTTCCCTAAGAGCTTTGTGTTTTAGCTTCTGCTCACTCCCTGTGTCAGCACAAGCTGTGGCACCTCACCCTGACCCTGCCTGACTCCAGCCAGGACAGTCCCAGCTAAGGTGTCTCCACCCTGACTGCTGGGAGCACTGAGCAGGAATTCTCTGCCACAGCTGCATTAAGATCTGATTTTACAGATGACTTCCCTTACTGCTGTCCTGCATAAAAGAAGAGTGTCTGATGTAGATTTCCTTTGTTAATACTCATTTTTACATATTTTCCAGCCCTGCAAGACCTTACTTTCCACAAGCTTTCATCTGTACCCATGGAAGCACTTGGCAGTTGGATATAGATAGCATCCTCCAGATGTGGACCTTACAATTTACTCCTTTCAAAAATTCCTCTAAGACATTTCACTAACAGTCTCTCAGTTTCATGGTTTGCAGCAGATTAATGCTGTAGCTGCTTTACACTTCAGAGATAGGTGCAAAAAAAATTCATAAAATTTTCCCCCACATGGGAACATCATTAGGCAGACTCAAGAGCATCTCTGGATCTCCCAGTTCCAGTAGTGTGCTGTTCATATTTTCACTATTCCACGTGCTCCTGCCAGAGCTGCTTCCCAGTCTGATGTACACGCTTCATTCATGGTTTGTGTGATTCCTCACTGATCTAAAATAATGTCTCCATCCTTTGTTCACTTTGGTCACCTCTCGTTAGGGACATCCCATTCGCCTTCCAGGGGCAAATTCTTTTGCACCTTGTACATTTGTCCTTGGCAAGCTTGGGATTGAGTTCTTCCATCCACTACTTTACAACTGGTTACAATCAGCACAAGTGACACTTACCTACTCACACTTTGTCGTCCTTTTGGGAGGACTTAACACCACCATCATTTGTAATATCTGCTCTTTTACTCCCCTCTGCCTCACATTTAGGGGACCCATCCAGTAGGACACAGTCTGATATCAGAACAGACCATTGAAAAGCTACTCTTTGATTCTCTCTTAGCACCCAGCCACTATTTTCAAAACAAGTGACAATAGAGTTACAAATCCGCTACTATTTTTAAAAACCTAGCTTTACATTTGCATGTAGAAAAATTGCATTTCTTGTTTTTTCTGAAAACACTGATATTTCAGAGGGTTACAAAGAAATAATCTGGTGTGTTTCCTACCACAAAAACCCTGAATCCACCCCAAAACTCCAAACCAAATATTTGTAATCAAATTCTCACATTTCAGCAAATAATTATCAAACAGGTTATAAATGTAGAGGGTCTAAAGCTACAAATTTGAGACAGATAATAATTTGTTGCACTCAATGCATTATGAATATACCTATCAAAGCCATAATAAAGGAAAAAGACACTATTGTACTTTAATAATGGAAAAAAGGCCAAAAATTTGTTTAAAAATGTTTCTAGATTCTGTAAACTACTTTATATTGGCATCATATTTTTATGCTTGCATATGGTTTTAACTTTTCAGCTGTGAGACTTCACTGATATCAGTGCATTGTCTCATCCCTTTCAGAGAGAATGCAATGAGCATAAAGAAGCTGGAACTGACAGAGGCATGATCTGCATTTGATCTCTGCTGAATGACCCATAGTTCTGCTGTGGTTCAATTCCTCTTCTCTTTTAGACAATATTAATTGGAAATAGAAATCTGAAATATTAAATTGATAACGCACGGCTTTTAATTTCCTTCAGATATTACCATTCTGCATCAATGTGCACAGCTCTGAGGATCTGAGAATCTCTGTGTGAATTAATGATGCATCTCCATATCTGCATGATAAAGATGGACGGCTCTGACAACATTTACATCTGATACTATTAGAGCCTCTCCAATGATAATCATTAACAAGTCCATTAATGAGAGCGTATTTCCCTGAGGCCCTATGGCCATTCGACGCTGTAATCTAAATCTATACTCTCCAGAAACTCTATTAGAAAGCAATGAAGTAAGTCCCTGAACTATACAAAGGTTATCAGCCACATTATCTCACTGAGCAAAAAAGATGAGGGAGGCTTCCTTCAGTGCTGGCAGTATAGAAGATTAAAATGTACAATAGTATTTTATTTTAACAAATAACTGTATTACAAATACATGGGCTTAAAGCCACATTCCAGTGGCTCCAAGGAACTCATACTCAAACCCTTAACTTTCAGAAGATTGTATTCAACTGGAATAACAGAGTCCAGAAACTCATCATACCCATAAATACAATCATCTAATAATAACGTTAAAACCCCAATCCTGTTGGCTTGAAGTCTGTGTCCTAACTTACAGAGATTTGATTGAAGTAAGAGCTACTGCAATATGCAATTCCTTATTCGCCAGTAGATAAAATTATAGTTCAAGAAACAGAAGAATTACTTCCATTTCAAAATGATTCTATTATAAAAATATACTCATCAATCTATTTTCTGTGAAACTGGTTTTACCTCAGGCCCAACAGTGATAATCATTCACCATACAACAGGCATCTGAGGTGGCAGCTTCAGAGCAGCAAGTATTGCAGACAAAAATATACAGTTCTTCCCAAGTCCTAATTCTTATCACAAGAATGAAATGAAAGGACATCACTGCTCCAATCTCTTCCTGATCTAATCTGCAAGTAAGCACAATTTCAGACTCCTGGACCATGTACTTGGTATCCTTCATCTGTGTTAAATCAAAAGTTTGTTGGAATCAACAAAATATGAAGTCCTAATGTAAATGTGCTTTTGAGGAGGAATATTTTATTTCTTAAATAAATGCCAAAAGCCCATACTTAACTATTCATTATTATCATTTAAATGTTCTTCATGAAGGCAAAATTTCCCAGAATATCAGCATTATGTAAAGCAAAATAAATTATGCCCAAAATAAAAAGGAGAAGTATGATTGGCGTACTGAAGCCATGGGTAGACACTGCTGAGAAACATCCCTATAGCCTTCAAGTTCATTACTAAACTGGCCTCATTTTACCACAAATCTGCCCTGGCCATGATGGATTTTGGTTTTGCAGAAAAGCATGCATTTGTCTTAAAGCATGACAGACGCTGAAAGACAACTGTCTATAAATTACTTGATTATGTTGCAATGCAAATATAAACGCCTCGAGTTATCGCTGATCACTCAATTTTTTTTAGGATTATGTCTTTTTTAGTCCCAGCAATAAAAACCTATTGATATTTAGAAGCTATTTATGTTGCTCACTTTATGTGCCCTGAGAAGATCTGATGGGAGACTGTTAGCACAGGTATTGAATACTAATACCTCTTCATATTTGTGTCATACTCATAACTCTGTGCTTTCTTAGCAAATTGAGATGAGAAATAAAATAATGTAAGTATCTTTGATTTTTTTTCCATGTAGCCTCTGTTAGAAACAGAAGAGTGAACTAGGTAAATCTTCAGTTCAACACCATATAGGAATTTCTGTCTCTATAAACAGTATCTAATTTAGAAGATCCTTAAACCACTTCTGTGTCCTCAAGTCTTGCTCAGATGACCTGGGAGATTACACACAATACCTGTGTCTCTACTTAGTTTCCTTAGCCACGTTAAAATTTCAATACTTCTTAGAGGGGAAGAAATACTTTAAAAATCCACTCATTAAATACTGCTCTAAGCTGGAGGAAAAAACCCATTTTGTAAACAGTCATGTTAAGATTGTCTTAACTTCTGAGCTATTATTACTTTTTTTAGAATTTAACATTTAGGAACAGAACTTGAAATTTCACATAATATGTTATAATTTACTCAGCGATCATCAAGGTCACTCCTAAGCAACTGCTCGAGAAATATTATATACAGAAATGTAAAGCAAGTTCTGTGTTATAAAATACAATGAAGCATTTTAAAATCCAAATCCCTTCCCTGCCTCCAAGGGAACAAATTATTTTTTCCTGGAAACCAGCATGCTGCTAGGTTCAGGCTCTGTTTGCCAAATCTGAGTCTGAGTGAATGTTTCACAGTGAAGACATAATACCTTGGAAAGAGAAAACACACATAACGAACCTGACAAGAACAGCAGTGCACACAGGGCTTAGCCATGGGAACAAGTACTGTGCCAGAATTCATCACATCCAGAAAAGTACAACTCCTTCATGTTCATCTTTAGTGCTTGCCAATGGCGCTGACAACTTCTGCAATGAAGCAGTATATTAAGAGCTTTTCTGAAAACCTGCAAAAAGATTAAAGGATCGTGATAAGTCTCCTCAGACTCAGCTCAAGCAATAAATGGCAACAGATTTTCTGAAACACACTGAAAACCCTGTATCAGCACACAAAGGTACTTGATCCATATTTGTGATAATTCACATGAAAGCCTGAATTCCAAGTTTTCAGTGAAATGTATATTTCCTGGTATATTCAACCACCTGCAGAGTTCTAACAATGCCAGCTCATCCTTTATTGCACTGGCTGAGCAAAACGTCAGGCAAAGCTCTGCACCACCACTTCTGCAAACTCAGTTGAATTCAAAGTCTTAACAAAAGCATTAAAAAAAACCTCAGCAAAAACAACTCAGAAAAAGATCTCAACTTACTCAATTTTTACTATGGATAGCATATAATTTTTTCTCATAGACTGAGTGGTATTTGCTTCTTTTGGAAAATCAACTTTTTTTTTCGTGGCTTTGAGGAGCCTCTGCAAAATGCCTGAAGCAAGTTTTTCCTATGTATAAACATCAGTTTAGGATCTTCAAATCGAAAAAGATTTATTGAATCATCATTGCAAGATCATTTCTCTAGTATTTTACATGCACAAAGGAACACTGCCTTCCAGTTCTATTTCAAGAAAGGCATTACCTGTTGTCTGTTTTCAGGATCCATTACATTCTGCTCAGCAGTCTACTAATGCATGACTTGTACTACTAACCATCTCCTTGAGACTTGGCATCTTCTTAACAAGACAGTCCTTGGCAGGACTTGGCTTTCATGGTAATAAAACAACACAGAGGTTTCTAATTACCTCTGGACAGTCAACCTTCATTGATTGCTCCACAACTCCATCACGTCAGTGTTTCTGGAAAACACTCACCACAGACAACCTCTCCAAACAGCCTGACTCTGCAAGACAGGAAAGAAGCCCTTTTTAGTGACTTAGCAATGATAATGAGAATTATACCAAGTGCTGAAATGAAAAAGAAGAACGAAAACAAGATATAATTATGTAAAGGTTTGACAGAAGAAAAATAGGACAGAACAGAGAAGGTTAAAGCAGAAAGGCAAAACCAGGCAGAAAGCAACAGAATGGGAAGAAAGCTCAGGGGCAAGTGTAGGAATAACTGTTCCTCTTGCATCTCCATAAGCAGAACAGTAGCGTGCCAAGTGTCTAAACCAGGTACTGTACAACATCCTGTTCTCTAGTCTTCAGGGTCACTTCAGCAGTCAGGATCAGGCTTTTCTAGACTGTAAACTGGAGAGGAAACTAGTTTCCATAGACAGTTGTTCCCTTAAGTGTGTAGATTTTACCAGAAAGGATAAAAACCCAAACCCGAAATACTTAAATGCAATTCTCTAGGTTGGTCTTTCTGGAGCTTCACACACACTTTGTGCAAATCTCTTGGCAGTCTATTTTGGCTAGAGGAGTTAGCTGGTTTTGGCAGCTCACACTCTCAAAAAAGCTTTCAGTAACTTTTGTTAACTTCCTTGTATGTGGTTATAAACGAACCTTTTCTCCTCTTCTGAAGTCCCAGCAGTATAAGGGGCACACAGAGCTTCAGACAGGATTATATTTATCAAGGCAGTTGCTACAAATGCTACTTTTACAGTCTCAAATGTCATCTTCAAATCTAAACACCTGCAAGTCTCTGATATGGTTACATCAATTGCAATTCGTTCAGACAATGATAAACTGTCAAACCTGTTGGGTTTGTGCTGTTTTCCCCTTATCTTTTGCTTTTTTAGAATCTGTGACAGCTTTATGGGAATGCATTATTCTTTGGGAAATGTAAGATCTGCACAGCCTTTTCAGTGAAATACAGTATTCACGAGTTCTATAAACAGTAAAAAAAAAGAGCTGTAAATGGACTGAGCAATTCTGTTCCCTGTTTCAATGTAAATAACACATAACAGGAGATGTGCAGAACTCACTGCAGATCCCCACGTTGTTTTGCTTCTGGCACACACTTGCTGCTTTGTGCTGGGGAAATGAAAGTTGCATCATCTTGAGTGCCTGATGAAATCATCGGGCAAGAGTGATTTTCTCTTTCGTGCTGGGCTTATTGTGGTATCCTCCAACTCAGTGGTGGTCTGAAGCCACAGCCTCTGATAACCTCCTGGCCACCCCAGAGGACGTATAAACTTTTAAATCTCAGAGTTGCTGCTATGTATAAGCAAGTATTCCAGTTAAAATAGTTGTCCTCACAATTCTTTTCACAGTAATTTTCCAGGGAATTTCAGATACTGATGAGTGGGCACATTTCCAAGTCTGACAAAGAGATGTCAGACAGCAGAAACCCCCCTTCCAGCTCGTGAGGTAGGAAAACTTGTAACAATCATGACTTCTGAACCAAGAAGTAAGCTGAGGTTTGCTTTTGTCCAAAATTCAACCTTCATGAAACTCTAGAACTAAATGAAGTACAAAGCCTGTGTGAAAGTCTCCTGAGATTGTCCTGCAATTCTGAAATCTATAGTGCAAGAGGGCTTCAGAGGAGGATTAGAGTGCCAATCTGGATCTCAGAAACACACTCCAAATACAAAGTAAAATATTTCCCTGCAGGCAGATGGCAAATTTTCCCATTTTTAATTATACAACTGATGCAAGAACTGACTCTCAAACAGGACATAAATGTAGTCCTACAGAAAAATATATTTTCTAAAATCCCTTCTACCCTTTTTTGATGGAATTGGATTTCAGTGGATTTCTAAGATGAGAGCTACTTTTTAAAAATGAGGTTTTTTTATTCAACATATATCTAGAATAATTTGAAAATTAATCTTCACCCTAAAAACCAATTGCATCCCAAAAATAACTTCCTAGGTAGGTATCTTCTAGTATTTCAAAAGAACAACTACAATGTGGCATAATTGCAAGGGATAGTTTGATAGTATACAGAATATAATTACATGGTGTTCCATATCTGAGTCATCCTAGGAATAGAAATGGAAGGAAGCAATAAAAATTACTCAATCACAAGCTTAAAATATTCTAGCCAATAAATTTAAACAGCCAATAACACACTTAACATATATGTGGGGCAGGCAGCTCCTGGTAAATTATGAAGCACCTGGCAAATACTGTTAATTCCCTTGCACCTAAGTTAATTGCAGATTCCAGCAAGCAATCAGATATGATTAAATTACATTTTTGGAAACTACCATATGGTTCAGGCTGAAGAAAGCTTAAAATAGACCTTCGAAAGGTAGCACTAATTAGGCAGAGTCTTAATTTTACTCCTCTCAGCTTCAAAATTGCAGAGACAAATTCTCCTTTTGGAACACTGTGTGAAAAGCAGCTGTAATCACCAGGACTGTACAGGTATATGGAATCCAGGATTTTAACCTCCCATGGAAAATTTCTTTTGACCTCATTTATGCTCCAGAAAGAAGTATTCCAAAAACAAGAAATCAAGATTTTTTTTTTTTTTTTAAACTGGGTTTTCCCAGTGGCTTAGAGCACCAATCCTAATTCATTCAAAAGGCACTAACAGAGTTAGGGAATGCTAGAATATTCTGAAAGAAGAGGTTTAAGAAAACAGCTAAGCAAGCAGCAGTACTTGAGAAGAGATAACAGGAAGGGAGAGTAAGAAGACTGGAGGTCAGGAATAATTTGGGAAGCTGTTTTCAATAACTCAAAATGCATGATGCTCTGTATTACCCATATCATAAATTACCTCATCTCTCTCTCTCACATCTCCTCTAACCCAGGCCTATATTCAATTTTGATTGAAGTAACCTGTTCCTCACTGACTTTCTTAAAACTCATCTCACTCTTACTTAGTTGTGGAGTTGGCATACTTTGAATTTTTCATTGTACCAAAACGTGCCTCCCTTGGTCACGTCAGACCTCCCTTCTATCTCCCATTTCCATTTCTAATCACATTAGAGACTCCAGCAAACTAAGCTCAAAAAAGGTCAGATTTCACCACAGGAACCTAACACACAGCAAAGCCTATCCTGAACTTGAAGGACCTCTTCCTTCTCCTGCCATAAAAAACCTCAAGCTTCTGTACACACAGCACCAGGAAACTCACTGGGAAAAGATCACAGAACAGAAAAAGTGGGTTTTGTGTCACTGAAAATCACAGGAGAGAGCTTTGTAGACCCAAGCTAGGTGGTATAACCATGCTGTAATTATCACTATCAATAACAACAACCACATTCTATCCTGATTGGTGCTCTAGGTCACTGCATCCTACCTAAAGACTAGTGGCACACATCTGAGGCAGAGAGAAATCTCAGTTCACACTCAAAGTCTATCTAATGCCACAGGGTCTTTCAGGCTTTTGTAATTGCCAGGAAAATAAAAAATACATTTTAAGCCTTCAAAAAAATGTGGAAACATATTTTATGATTAGCAGTACTGTGTACATGGTGAACACTGAAGAGTTACAGAAAAAGCCAGGTGAGTTTGTATTTTTAATAATATACTGGTAATACCTTTCCCATTTTTATCCTTCAATGGGTTTTACCACACCAATACTTTAAGAGTTCATGCAGTTTAACATAAAGGGCTGGGAAACCTTAGAAGAAAACTGAAAATCTCTGGTTTTATGAGTTGTTCTAAGAGCTCAGGCATTTGGAAAGCAGCAGCAAGCAACTCATTTACTTCATACTATATTTTCCCTCTTGTAGCATATCATTTGTTCATCAAATTTGTATTACTGAGCCCCAGAGTGGAATATTTCAGATAAAGACAGAAAGGACAAAGTGTGGGTGGATAGACACCAAGTGCTTGTACATGCCAGACTGCCTGATCAGTAAAAAGGAATTACTCATAAATGGGACTTCTGAGACAAATATTAGGCACAACTGTGCTTCCAAGTCCTGTAAAAAGAAAGACAGCTTCCACTCCATTCCAGGTAGAACTAACCTAAGTAGCACATGAATTTTTTTCTGATTTCCATGACTCATCTAGCACTAGTAGAAGACCTGATCTTGCAAGATATATCTTTAGCAGCTGTGAACTTCATCCTGACAGGTCACATGAAAAAGCACTGATACTCCTACATTAAGATCAGTTACTTAATGTAATTGATATGCTGGAGGGGGATCTAGAGGAACTCCCACAGTCCCTCATGAAAATTTATCCATCAGACTGAGGGAAGAATGGATAGCATCCTTGACTTCAGGTGAATCAATTTTCTTTGGGCACTCCTGAATCTTTTCAGTACAGAGAATGTGTAAGTTCCATGGGTAAAAAAGTACATGTGAAGACCTTACTATTTGGGTTTTTTTAATGGACTGATGTCATCAATGGTCAGTATTTGGAAGCCAATTGCCAGGAGAGAAAGATCTGGAATACCACAGGAAAATATTTCAACCTATACCTGCCTATCTGCTAGAGGTTTAAATTCTGATTAGACCAAATTTTCATACTAATGAGGAGCTTCCCTACTCGGGCATAAACGTATGTATTATGACAAATATATATTGATAGTGTCAATATACATTGATATATGTTAGTTGCCCTTCTTTAAAGGGTATATAGACACACAAGAAATGGTTACACACATGCAGAGATACAAATAAATAGAAGTAAATAGAGGGTCTCCTACAGTGACATCATCTCTCTTTCACCCTCTGAACCATTCTCACTTAACTCGTTGGCTACACACTGAGGAAGTATTTTGAGCTTTGAAAGGTATCCCAGTCAGAGCAGCAACAGCAGTAATGTGCAGTGGCATGAACACCACCACCAAAAAAAAAATTATTCAGAGCCTGAGGAATAAAATTGATGAAGATATTTATTCAAATGACCTCTCGTCTTTTTTCAAGTACCTTCTTTCTACCTTCATAAGAAACACAGCATACATCTATCTGCACATGCAAAAGGGTGGAAGGATAAAAGAATTCACATTTCTTTCTTGTTTTGAAGCCAAGACATTCATTTATTTTAAAGAGCCACATTCGTTTTAAAGAGCCCTTTATATCAAAGTATTACATAACTTACCTGTGTTATCTTCTAGAAACAGCACTTGCTGTCAGTTTACACACACGAAACACTATGGAAACTTAAAGAGGAACAGACAGAGAACATTGCAGCTGCCCCATGAGCAGGCATGGGTGATGTGTGTGCCCTTGGTCTCAGTGAACATCTCAGCCACAGGAACATTACCATAGAATGAGGCAGAAATTGCAGAAAGAAATGGTAATCTCCAAGAAAGTCTCCTGCTCTTTGAAATGAAAGTGGTGTTACAAGCACAAGATACCTCTTGCTCTACCACAGTGGCTTTTGAGGCGTTCATTGATAGCTAAACTTAAAATTATGCATCCAAGTCAGTGAATTCCTGTTAATGAACAAACTAGACCAAACCAGCATAGTTACAACGTTGTCTCCAATAAAGACATGTCATAGGACACATGCAATAGCAGCTTAGCAGATTCCAGAGGTACGCCAGAAACAGATTTTAAAAAACACACTTACATGTATATATAAATTATTCATCTTGTCATTCTATACCATGGGCTTAATGTTTGCTCTGCTGCAGCTTCCTACATTTTCCATAATAATCTTATGTCACTCCAAGCAAAACTTCTCCAGGAAGTGCTTTTGAATGGGAAGTGCTTACTCTTCTTGAGCAAGAGTTTCTTCAAGGGACTAAAGGGACTGGAAAATTTTACAGCTGAACCATCAGTACAAATCTAGATGACATTGATTAATGGAATTTGGCTACCAGGGCATTAAGGAAGCTGTGAGTTGGGTCAATCACACACACACACACACACACACACACACCTGCAGACTGAAAGTATTTGTACCTGAAATCAGTGTGTTTGCATTGCCAGAAAGGCCAATAATTGGATAGGAACGAGAAGCAGCTATTCTCATACTTGAGTCTTTCCTTCAACTTTATTTACAAAGAACACGGGCACAAAAAGGAGGAAAAACTTGAAAGGTTGGCTCCTATATTAAATCAGGTAGTGCAACAAAGCCTGTAGAATTGCTATTCCAGTGACTTTCCTGAACACTGAATCCTTGCTTTGAAAGTTAAGATCAGTATCTGTAGCTTGTAGCTTTTTTTGCAATTTGTATTCAATAGAGCTACTTGAAACCACTCCCTTGAACAATACCTGGTCTTAAAAAAGAGGATAAGTCATTTGACACTGGGCTATTCTTCAAAAATTTTTCAGTCAATCACAGGGTTAGTCCACCTTATTTATAGGACACTATACACAATGATAAACTAGGTTATACTAATTAGAACAAAAAAAAAATTAGAAAGAAATCTATTTAAAACTAACGTCTAAAAAGAAAATGTAACAGAAAGTTGGACTTTAATGATACATGCACTGTCTAGTCAAATACAACCTTGTCTCAGCAATTATTTTATTTACATTGGCTTAATACCATTTATTATGGATAAAATATCCAATATCACAAAACTGAAAGCAATCATTTGATTAAAATCATGGCAAAGAGAATTCTAAACTCTCCTTGCGTGGTTTCATTTAGAAGCAATTTATCCCTATAATACAGGGGGATATTATCAGTACAGCTCTTTGCTTAGGTAAATACCATTAGTTTCCTTGAAGGTCATTCAGGAACACCCCAGAATACAGGTACATGGGGTTACTGAAAGGCTTTTAAGTAAACAAGTGTAGGAAAGGACTACCTGGTGTCCCATGGCAGAAAGGTGTTTTAACCCACGGAACTGAAGAGCACATTTCAGTTCCTTTATAATGTGTGACATTTATCTTAGCAAAACCAAGTCTCTTACCTCTTAAAGAAAACAACAAAATTACTTAATCTCTATTGCACCAATCTAAAAAAAACTAGACTTCTGGAGAGAGTTCTAAATTTTTTTAATTCACTTAAAAAAACCCCACTCCAAGACACCACCTTAGAAAACTGTCACCAGCAACTTCTTTGTCAGAGCATGACAAGAGATGAATAAAAATATTAATCACTATCAGACATTGATTTATGTAGCATTATACCAAAAAGGAATGGATCCTCTAATATACACAGGTGCTGTTTTCTGAATTCCTCCTTATTTGTACTACCAAAGAACAGATAATACCAGCTGTTTAAATCTATACCATGGCATAGGGAACTAGGTTTAGATCTGTGTTTTATTTCTAAAATAAGTGCATTTTTTCCCAGAGTCCTTCTATATGCTATCCAATTAATCAACAACAATACATCCAGCCACCAGAAACTGATGCTGAGAAAAAGAACTTCGTATTCAGAATAAACCCTTGAGTTAAAACATTTGCTAGCTAGATAATACAATGACATGACAACCCACACCAAAATTGTGTGCATTTTCAAGCTCAAAAACTGAATTAATTTAAGAGCAATGAAAACATCTATGGTGAAGGACATTACAAAAGGCAGAAAATCCTGAAGGGTTGGTTTAAACCCCAAAATATTTATCTTGCCTAGAATCAAAGCTAAACAAAAGATTCTTGCGATATCTGACCACCCAGAATTTGCTTCCTCCACACGACAGCCCCAAACTCAGGACAAAAATTTCAACATAAATGTGGTGAGCAGATCAGCTGGCAGATGCAGTGAGAGCCTGTGAGGCACACACAGTGCTAGGCTCGATGTCAGGAAGGTGCAAATCAACTCAGCACCCAAGGCAGGGCTCTGGCTCCAGGCAGAAGGGGCTGGCAGTGCAGAGCGCGGCTGAGCCAGGGCACGCAGGGCTCACACCAGCCCCACCAGGGGCAGGCACCCTGGCACCTGATGGTGGCCTGGGCTTTTAACCTGTCCATCTGGCAGGCTTCCAGGTGAAAGTAGTCTGCTGTCTCCACCAGCTCAGCTGCTATCTATGAATATTTTAACTCTCATAAAAAATACATTACCTCTACCCTGCACTCCTGACTTCGTGGGGCTGCCAGAGGAATGTGGACAAGCTACCTAATTTCTGTAAAGAATTGCAAGAAACACTGATTTATGACCGACCTTTTTGGGTAATTTCATAGATATTTTCTGGGTGTACTTGATTATTCACAGAACAGTAATGATAAACCATGTCTTCCTGTAAATTTTGTGTAACGGCATCACTTTCTGGTGCCTTGCCATCTTTTCCTTCTGGAGAAAAGTGTCAAGACTAAGATTCTTCTTCAATTCCTGTTTCAGATACAGCCACCTCAGCCTTTCAGAATACTTTGGAAAAAGTAAACCAATTTAATGTCTGACCTAGGACAACATTTCTTTAAAGCATTTTTCATTCTTCATATCATCATCACCACTTCCATTCACCCCAGCACATCTCCTGCATTATCACTGGTTCCCAAGGGTGGCTCCTGGATTTATCAAACCTTTAGTTGCTTTCCTCAGCCACCTTTTACAGTCACTTTTGACATAATGTCTTTATTCCTGCCTCTTGGTTCAAAGGTTCTAGGGCTCTTTGCCTAGCAAACTTCTGTATATATTACTGTCATTTTTATGCAATCCATACATCCTGAATTATCAGAAAGGAAAAATTTGAGGTACACTATAGTATATAAATGGCAGCTGCACTGTGTTAAGTCACTTATAATGGGGTTCATCAGAGATGAAAGCTAAATGCATAACTTAAGAAAAAATTAATAGTCAACAGTATCAGAAAGATACCTTATGCTGTATTAAAAAGATGACACACATCCTCTAAATTTAATGTATTAATTTTAAAATGCTGGTAATTGTATAAGACTTATTGCATAGCTCAACAGTTGGAACATGCTATTAACATGGGAAAATTCCATTAAGAAATTAAATCAGAATCTTCAATAATAGATATGTATGATACCACTTTTTTGCATTCCTTCACTTTTACATTAGCATCTACCCAATTTCTTCACCTCATAAGACAGACAGCAGGTCAGATATTGTACAAGTGAAAGCAATCTAATCTCAAAAGTGTCTGCTATTCCCTTATGATTTGTAATTTCTCTTTTAGTCTTCTGGGCAGATAATTAAAACAGCTTCATGCAAAAAATTGGCAGCCACCATACACAACCAAAGATAAATCACTTTTTTTATATCCTAACATGTTATAAAGCCACAACTAGTATGGAAATATACCAAAGCCATGGTGTAGAAACAACTGGCTAGCTGAAATCTACCCAGTTCTTCAGCTGATTTTTTAATCCAGGAAAACACTTTACATTATTAAGCTATCCTAGTCCTTTCTTTAGAGGATCAACGCTTGTTCTTAAGCAGCCTCACATGGAATGAGTTCCATAAAATATTGCTGGTCTTGACTTTTCATTAACTTTGGTTCACAACCCCTACTTTCTAGGACTGATAAATTCAATTTGCACTGCAGTGGTTGTTTCAGTCCAACCTGTGTAATGGCTCTATTTTTTTTTCCACAACTAGTTGGACTTTTTTGTTCTACTTCTAGAAGAGCACATGTTTTCCTAAAAACAACTTGTTAAAAGTGATCAAACAAGAAGTCATTTTAATTTGACAATTTCTCCTTTGCAAGCCAAACAATGAAAAGAACTAGCTGTGGTTGTACCTAAATTGTTTAAAAAATACAAAAGTGGGGAAATCCTAATAAAAACTGCAACACATCAAGTGGAAAAGGAACGTGCCGAAGAAACGCTCGCATGAGTTCACTCACTAATAAGAGAAAAAGATTTTTGCCTTTCCCTTCCCACACTCCTCAAAACACATTCCTGTCTTTCCCAGCTTTGTTCTCTCCTTAAATTATTTCCTCCTTCACTGTGGCCACTATGGACTGCTAGAGGGGAGTTGTTTCATTTCTTCACTGAGATCAGCAGGCTACAGAGGAAAATGAAGAGGATCCCTCTCTTCAAAATGGTGAGGAATAATTTCTCTCTGGCAGCAAGTCAAGGAAATGAAGCAGGTAGATTTAGGATGTACTTCCAGCAAGGTCCCAGCTGCTAACATCAAACTATAAAGGTAGGACCACAGAAGGAGCTGTGATCACTCTAAATTATGGAAGTGGAGGAAAAAAGGGGACAAGAATTCCACAGGCAATGGTTTCCCAGGAAGAAGAAGAAACATTCATAAGATATTGACCTCTCCTCCTTCAGCCCATGGAAGATATTTACCCAGTTAAATGCCAACAGCCCAGGACTCGCTTCATGATTCAGAGAAGCACTGATGTCAATAGCTGCATTTCAGTGGTGAGAGAAATGTGTGCTCCTTAATAAGCCTGACTTTTTACAGCTGACCTACTGCAAGGTCCCAGTGTGCTGTGCCCATTAGTCTGCAGACAACACGCTCAAAACGCCTCTGCTGCCAGCAGAGCACTCACAATTTTCCATCTAGTAATTTCAAAAGCAAAACATTTATTCCTTGAAGCCAGCTGACAATATCTAATGCTTAGACCTCTAGAAAGCATGCAGCAAAAATTACTCCAAAACCATGGTATAACTAGAAAGATGTAGCTAGAGAACTGATCTCTCGACTGCAGGGACAGAATGACCCTTGTCCCCTTGTCCCTCATGGAACTGCCTGTGCTGTCCCTCTGCCCTCGGATGGCAAAGTGACAAACACGTGTTTGCTTGTCCAAAATTGCAAGTCCCTGTGGCAACCATTGCTTCCTATTGTATCGCAGAAAAATCATAAAAAAATATGATAAGCAGGAGAGGCAAGCAGGTTAAAAAGGTTACAGTGTTTTCGACAAAACAGCTTCATACTGTAGCATAAATACATATACTAGAGTGTAAATAACACAATGAATAATGGAACATTTACTGCAGGGCAGCAGCAAGGAAAAGGCTATTAGACACTTAGGCATGACTAACATTCCTCATGGTTAATTCATGCTTTTTGCCCCAGTGTCAAATGGGCAGGTATCCACATCCCCAAACTTTTAACAACTGTTACTCAAACGCGTCCTACTGGGCAGAATTAGGAATACAGCCAAAAACTAGATGAGCAGGAGGAAAGAAAGCCACATTTCTACTGCCAGAGGGGATCCACAGAAGCACACGGGTGGTTTGGGCGGGCGGAGGAGCGGAGCAGGTGCTGCTCTGCAGGCCAGCTGACAGTCACCCCCTCCAGGGCCCGCAGCCTGGCACCCCCAACAACGCCGAGGTCTCCCGCTCTGAAATAACGATCACTGGACCACGAGGCCCCTCCAGCATGCCAAAGCCCTTTTTCATGGTAGCCATTCCCAGCAAGGGCAGCTAGGACTGCCTCAGGCTCACAGCCTTCGTGAGCTGGCAGCCTGGATCCCGTGCCTGCTTCCTTCACACGAAGGTTTTTGAGAAATACTGACAAGTAATGCCAAGAGAGCTGTGACGGGCATCTACCACATTAACCTTTTGTTGTGTACACCGAGTGGTGGAAAAAGGAGGAATTACAAAGTTCCAAAGACTTTTTCTATTTAAATCTCATTTTTTTATAACTTTTAATGAATTCTAAACAAACCTGCTATCAACAGGCATATTATACACGAATTAATGCAGAGCATTAGAATTAAAAGCAAAATGTGTTTGAAAAGATTAAACAGGGCAGCACTATTGGCTGTCACTTGTTTCACTGAAATACTGCACTCCTCCTACAGTACCATCAGAGCTCATCTTCTCATTACCTTTTATTTGCTTTACTTCCCTATAATACATTTACATAAAGAATAAAATGTCACAACGTCACACAGTGTGAATGGGATCTGGATAACGAGGCATGGAGAGTACCTTTGCACTTCATAAAGGAGAGCTCAAAAAAGATTTTTTTTAAGAGGTAAGTTTATTGTTGCATAAATTCATGAAATACAGTGTCACATCTCATAGGAAGTGGGCAGTTCTGGAACATTTGTTGGGCTCTGGGCCAGATTTTACCTTGTTCACTCTGATGAAATCCACAGCAAATCTATTTAACTAATTTTGTGTCACCTTACCCACAATCAAAATTTTGTTCAGAGGTGTAAGCTCCCCATCAAAATATATTGATTTCTTTCCTCTGGGATGTGATCTACCAAAGATGACACTGGATACATCTGTGGAGTACAAAGCTTAGGTATGTCACCAAACTGGCATCCACTTCAAATTCCTTCTCAAATGAAGATTCTCTCTTTCTCTTCTTAAAAATTTACTGATACACCAGAATGAAGTGCAATACACTAAGTACACAGAATTTTAAAACTTAATTATCAACAATTTTAAATAACACTGTAGAGCATCACTCATATCTTCATTTGTAATTTTACAAGACAGTGAAAATAACAGTGCTACCACTAACAATTCAGGAATAGTTTTGCAAAGTGAACTGGCCAGTCCTCAGGTACCAACCAGTATCTTGATTTGACACTGCACATGAAATACAATGGTACAAGTGGTCATAACCTGGTTTATGGATGAATAATTCAGTTGTTCATTGAACAAAAAAAAGTATATCCACCTGAATTATTTAACTTTCTTCCTGTAGGACAAGGATGTCCACTCTGGAAAGTTGGGAAGCCAAATGCTTCTTTACAGTCTTAGCCAAAAGGAAATACATAAACACTGATGAGTTTTATTTCACAACAGCGTAAATCCTTAAAATCTCCACTGCCTCCAGCTGTATAAAAGCAACTTGATAACAGAATCTTTTTAGCTTTTTACAGAGCATCAGTGACAGAGGTCTTCAAAGATTAAAAGGGTTGAATTTTGTTACTACTTAGCTTGCACCACTTCTGTGCACAACAGTGCCCTCTGCATCAGAAGGGATCTTGAGAAAAGCCTCCTCGCTTTGAAGAGCTGTCTGTAGTAGATAAATTACACACTAATTAACATGGTGACAGATGAGACACATGTGAGGTTTGTTTGGTTTTTTCCACTTGTTCCTAAAAGCCACAATTAGCCACACGTCAAAACAGACCAGTACTAGACTGTACACCGCAATCGATGAACAGATATCTGCTCTATGTTTCTAGATTTGATATTTCAGGCACAGCTGTTTGGATTCCTTCTTTTTCCCCGTGGAGAGATCAAAATAGTAAACCATTTTCAGTTTGGATTAGTAGCTATTGACTTACTAAATTATATCCATACTTTCTATATATGCTAGAAGATCATTTGCATTCAAATGCTTTGAGGACTAAATACTCCTTTTCTACCTCTGAAACTATGCATTTCCTGAGCTGAGCTGCACACAGGAAAAATCTCCCAGAACCTGCAACTTTTCCTTTTTTTGCTTCTTCTTCCTTTGGATGGCCAAGCTGTCAGTGTTGACTGCCTTGTCAGACAATGAGCAATGGCTGTAGTTCTGAAGAGAGCTATATATTGTATTTTGAACCAAGTTCAGAGAAGTCAGTGGCCTAGGCTGACAATACACAAAAATGAATACTTTCATAAATGTGGTGGGCTTCAAAACCTTCTCCATTCACAAGATACAGTGTGGGCTGGCAAATATACATACACCTACTTCATATGTCAACATTTATGTTTTAATGAATTTGTGGCCATGGCTCTGTAGATTCAGTTGGTAAAAGAAATTAAAACCAAATGCTTGTTTAGACAAAATTCTGTTATGTGAACCCTAAGTACAATTTTGATTCTCTTATAGCATAGAGGTAATAAACGTCAGAAGACTAAAAGTTCTACAGGACAGACCTGTCTTCAGGCCAATATATGTATCTATGCCACCAAATTCAAGAGGAGGAGATGAGATTAAAATAGTTCTAACCTCGATTATCCAAACTGCAGAAAAATGAGTTGGTATGACTGGTGCATTAAGCACTTCATTAAAAATATCTTCCTGAACAAACACATTTGTAATTTTCAAGGCCACATTCTCAGAAGCTTTGCTCATTTTCTTCTACTCTTGCTCCTTTAATTTCCAGCTAGCATAGACATTTTGCACCTACCACAACGCGAAGGTTCAATTCATTAATGAGAATTCAGCTTTAACACATTACCCTTTGTGCTCCATTGCTGGGATTTAAATCCCTGTTGGATGTTCATATTCATGATGAGATTGCAATTTCTGGATCTCTGCTGCCCTAACGTGAGAACTTCTCTTTTAGCAATAGGCAAAGAGGTTGCAAATTCTCTCTATGAGCATCTGAGTTAGTAATGCTCCAAAAGAATTGTAGTTGCTCATCATCCCTACGATCAAGCACTCTGCATTCACTTCTAAAAGATGTATTTCAAGAATGTACACAGGATTTCTCAGGGCTTTTATAACTAATAGAACTATTCAGGTGAAAAACTTTTCTATATACAACTCATTGTATGTAATATTCTGTATGAGTATTGCTTTCCAATGAAATTTCAACATGAACTTGTCTGGGTAGCAGTGAGACAAAGATGCTCTCAAAGTCTTGATAAATCCTACAGATTCAAATTTTATAGGTTTACCATTATGTTATCCATAAGGAGAGATGATATGCTACAGTTATTCTGGCTGATGGCTTTTAAGTTACTAATAAATCAAAGCTGAGTTGCATTTTAATTTTCAGACCTCTCAAACATAATTGTAACTATAAATTATTATTGGTAAATATTGAAATTTGGATGATTTATTAGACTGAGATTCTCAGGCTGAAAAAGTGAGCTTAGAGCTCTGTGTCTAAATTATGTTAGTGCTATGCCCTTTCTTCTTGGAAGAGCTAAAGAAGCTTAAAATTAATTACTGTGTGAACAAACTTCTCAAATACCATGTATTTGTAATCATCCTGCATAAACTGAAGTCTGTTAAGAATTTGCCTGAATTATGCATCCAGCAGTCATTGGTAAGTAGCTTTTAATCAGAGATCTGATTGCCCTTTTTTTTGTACCTGATCCCTAATGAGTTACCCTGTTATATGTCATTCCCCTACCCAGTTAATACATCAAATTTGCATTTTCATTTTGAGGATATAACACGCTTTATACTAAGTATCTTTATTCCTCATTTTACAGAGAAAATCACAGACTGGATATGTTACATGTGATGAAAAATTGTGACATTTGTGTTTCATTATAATATCCTTGCCAGAAAAGCAGATCTGGGAGCAGAAGTAGCCCAGCTATAAAAACACAGTAAATTCAGAGAGGGCAACAGCAATTACTATGCATAACACACGAGCCAGTATCTTGTCAGAGCCACGGATGTAGGTGATAAATTACATTAGCAAAGGGTTGAAAAATTGCCTTTTTAAAATACAGTAGTAGCTAAAACAGGAACTGATCCTAACTAGATTAGATCCAAACACAACACTCATCCTCAAATTAATGATTATGGCACAACACAACCTTATGCCGACCATGTGGACCTTACTTGAAATTAAAATTTTCTGTCTTCTTGCTCTTTAAAATCAACAGCTACAAAATATATTTGATTTTCTCTGCCTAATATTTGCCTGGGTGACAGCCTCTTCAATATACTAGGGAGCTGAAAGCTTTGCATCTGAGCTTGTTTAATCTTCCTCTTCCAAAAACTTCAGTTACAGAATACCCCGTTTTTCTCCTTCTTGTCTTGTACACATGCAAGATGCTACTGGAGCCTGCTGGGTTTGATAGGTTGGTTTTCCTTCTTGTTAGAGAACCACCTGCCCTTCTGTCCTGACTTTTTTGAGGATTTTTTTTCAGAATTCTGATTTGCATTTGGGCTGGTTACCAGGGTGATTCAGCAGAACATTTCTGCAGAATGTCCCTAGGTCTCTTATATGAACTGACGTAATTTCCTATATATCCTCCTCAGCAGAATCACCTGGCAGCTCCAAGATGGGAAAAATGCTGCTCAGACATCATTGTAGAGTCCCTTAGAGAGCCAGACAGGTCCAAGCCAGAGTCCCAAAGAGCCTGGTGGAAAACACTGTAGAACTGCAGTGTGTGGACATTCCTAGCTCAAATATGACTTCAGCAAGTGCATAATTTTCTGACCAAGGAAATCTGCAATTGATTTCCAAAAAGCTTCTTGCAACCTTTCAGGAATAGTAGTTCAGTACCACTATCACTCTATTAATAATAGGGAAAGGATAGCATTGATTTTTTTAAAATTAATTTTACTATTGCAGGCTTAGCGCAAAGCACTGAATTTTCTTGGCAAATAGAGAGTATTAGCATTACAGGGAAACATTACTGGTAAATTATCAAAGAGAAAAAACGTCTCCCAAATTCTCCTAACCCATCAAATTCCATCCAGTAGTTATCTAAACAAAGGGCTAAAAAATAGAATGTTCACATATGTTCACATGCCTACAGAGCCTCCTTTCCTCCTCTGCTATCCATAGCTAAGATAAATCTGCCTGATGATGTGACATTTCATTATCATTTCATTTGCTGAAAGCAAATCAAAGTAACAGTCAAACTATTACCTTTATGATGTGTGTGTGGGTAGGGAGGTTCCTTTTGACACTGAGCTACACAGTAAGGATAGACTTCTAAAACTCTGCATTTTTTCTGGTCTTTTGGAGTTCTGTTTCTGTGTTCTGCACACTAATTCAACCTTCCACCCTCAAAGCTTTAGCAAAGCAATTGAATAATATAGCATATTAAAGGGACATTCCCCAGCTTAAAATATACAGTGCAAAATGTCCCGAACATAGCAATGGTCATAACTTCTTTTTTTCTTAATTTTCATTAGGAAAGCCAATTATTCCTAAAGAAAACTCTCCCAAGTACTGCTGTCTGAAATGAAGGGTGTAGAGCATTGTGACCCTAATACAGTGAATAAAGTTCACAGAGACAGTTGTGATAAATTATATGGATTATAGCAGACATAGGAAGCAATGAATCATTCAGTATCTTGGATCTTAGTTTCACTGTAGTTCTCCTTGCTACACACTTGTGAGATCCCAGTCTAGAAAATAATGCAGACAATGCTTCAATAAAACCTTTTTTTTTCAGTAGCCATTACTTCCTCTTCCTGCTGCTTAGTCAATTATACTGAAAAACTGTATTAAAACAGCATTGACAATCTTGACAACACGGGCAGTTTAGCCTCAGCATGGTTAGACCAGCAAAACCCAAACTATTTTAGAGCCACGCTAAAACATGCAAACTAATTTTAAGGAGAACAATCTTAATTACCTACCAAACCAACCAAATAAATCAGTGCTTAAATGGCACAGAGAGTAAACAAATCAGACTCCTATGTAAGATGAAGCACATTCCAACAAAAAAACAAAGTGCAGAAAATAGATAAGGTCACTCAAGTCACTCTGACACCCCCACCCTAACACATGGGGTGAAGAAGACCCAAAATAGAGCTGCATTGGTCCTTTAAACTCTGGCCATGCTCAAAAATATCAGGGAGCTGAAACAGAGTTTGGCAAAAAAGGCATATTTGGGACTTTAGGCCCCCATTAGTGCAGAGCAAGACGAGTGGTTCTGGGAAACAAAACAGCTGCTGCCAAGTCTCATGGTCCATGAGCTGATGGCCCACTTGTGACTGGGGTACACCTCTGAGTTCACCCTCATCCCAAAGAAACACTGGTTTTGGGTTTGTGACTTCTGTGTGGTATGACTTAAAGTATGGGGAGGGGAAATTCACCTTCAGATCCTCAATATTCATCTCAACTACTAATGCTGACACACCCATAGTGGTATAAAGAGGAAAATCCTTTGCAGTTATGGTGGAACCAAACAACAGCAAGTTCTCCTGCTGTAGAGCTTCCTTCTCCCACTACAGTTTCCCAATAAATCTGCCCAGATAAATTCTACCCAAAGCTGTAGTTTTCTCAAGGACAGGAGACACCCACCTGATTTCCTTTCACAGTGGACAGCTATTTAGAATTGGCTAACAAGGAAGTGCAAAGAATTAAAATATAACAACTATGTGATAGGAAACAAATCACTCCTAATGAAAATTGGAACAATTACAAGGAGGCTATGCACAAATATTATGGATATTTTGGCTGTGAACAGATACATACAAAGAGAGGAAAAAGACAAATCTTCCAATGCAGATAACCTCAAATAACTTTGCATTTCTTTAATATTTTTGAGTTTGTGAAGGGGGTAAACTCTGAATACCTCCAATTTTGTCATGAATATTTCACACATTTCTAAGACTAACAACACTTACATACATCAGAGGGGTGCTATGAAACTTAATGTTTGCAAATCACTGTGAGACACGGATGAAAGGTGCTACAAAACAGCAATATCTGGTTGGTAAAACTTTCAAGCACAAATCTTCAGCTGGTGTTAATTGTCTGTTCCACTCTAAAGTCACTGAAGCTATCTAATTTATAAGCACCTGCTCCTCAAATCAAATGAGCTTTGTAAGAGGACAAATACCATTCTGATTAGAAAGATATCTGCAGAATAAAAGACCAGTTTATCAATATTGATGTAGTACTGACTCTGAATTCTAAGACATGCTTCACTTCTGAGAGGTGACTTTCTTAAACTGCAATCAAGGTCTTCATGTTTGATTTTTAAGAAGAGCCTGGCAACCTTAAAAATGCAGAACTGTAGTTACTGCCAGGTTCTGACTTGTTTTCCTGTATATCAAGTAGAGACACAGGGATCACCACCTAGGACAGTGCAAGTCCAGTGAAGGAGATGGACCCTTGGTGGGTGCACTTGCACCCTGCAGGGGGACACAGACAAGGGGAGCAGGTGCCCTTGGTCATGCCCACCCAGCAGCTGAAACGACAAAACAAAGCTCTTTATTCTCTGTGGCTTTGTCCATGAAGAATTCCTGATGCTCAGAAGACTACAAAAATCACCCTCCAATTCCTGACTCTTGTGACTCATTCCTGCAGGTGCAAGCGGTTACCAGGGTGACACATTCACAGGCTCCAGGCTCAGAATCCTGTGCAATTTCTTACCACATCTTGTGACAAGCTGCTGCACCAGAAGCCAGGATTCCTTCTGCGAGAGCTCAAGCAATTAACCCAGGAGACATGCACTGAGAGAGCTTGTAATGGGAGTAAAGTATCAAAACCATGTGGGTTCCCTGCCTGTGTGTTTAATACCATCTGTCAGTATTGGCTATTATGGCTGCTTTCTGAGGCCAGAGTGCTTTTAAAAAGTTGCAATTTTCTGAACAACAGGGAGCACTTCTTGCTAAGCTAATATGAGGTTTTTTGTAAGGGCTAGCTTTGTAGCATCTCACAAGTGTTTCTTGAAAACAGTTTTTATGTTCAGCCCCTCTCTCTCACCTGCCCCTCCACAAGCCAACAAAAACACAAGCTTTCTTTCAAGTAGTTACTGTTCAAGCTTAAAAATCAAATATAACCCAAAGTGCATTTAAAGACTAAAATACTAATACTTGCACATTAAAAGATCAAAGAAAAAATGTAAGAAACCAGGTGAACAAAGCAGATCAGCTTGCCATATTCATTCCTAAAGCTCTTTGAAGACCCTGTTCATCTCCCCTTGGGGACTACATTTGAAATTCTGCCACAGATATGTTATGATAGCTATCAGTACACCTGCAACCCTAAATTTTTCCCAATTCCCTTAGAATTGCAGATTCAAAACATCATTAATACTGCTATTTAGAAAAATGTACCTGTAATTTTACTACATCTAAATGCTTCTAAACTGACAGAATTTAGCAACACTCATGTACTTCAAAATATTAAAATGATGAAAAAATAAATAATCACATTTATACACACCCTTCCCTAAGGAATCCCCAAGCACTTAGGGAAAATAGGATTTAACCACTGTGCCTCTCTGCAGTCACATTATTCTTATTTTATCAAAGGGGGAAATATGTAAGAAGAATAATAAGGGCACTCCCTAAGGTCACTCAACTAGTCAGCTGCAGCACAGGGAGTTTAATTTATATCTTAATTCTAGTCAACAGTTCTCCTCCCCAAAATAACTAAACTCTCCAAGTTACATAGCACTCTATGTTCCTACACCGCCTTGTGCTTTTCACTTTTGTGCCATTTGGGAAAATACCATATATACATTTTGACTCATTACAGCACTGTTCTCAACTTCAAAGAATTTTGAGCATAATTAAGAGGTTTTCTTATAATGAAGGTGAGTGCAATAAAATGCAATGCAGCTAAGAGCCACGAGACAAAGTCTGATACCATTCTGTGGAGATTCTGTGGGTTAAGAGACACACACAAAATCGTGACCATGAATGCAACTAATTACAAAGAGCAGTACATTTACATTTGTCTCGAAAAGACCATTGTGCTAGAGGGACTGTGCTTTTGTGAAAACCATGTTATCACCTGATTCTTTTTCCCTTAAGATACAAATGATAAAAACCCCACTCATTTCATAGATTAAAAGATGCACAAGATCTAAAATACATAAACAATAATCTCAATTATCATCAAAATAAAGGCCTCCCTGCCCTCTAATTTACTAGCAGGAAACATTCTGTAAAAGCCTAGGACAAAAAAAACAGGATAAGATAGCTGCATTTTAATTTAGACTTTGACAAGTCTTAGCACAGATTGCTTGAATGATTCCTTCTGCTGAACAGGGACATATGCTGGCCAAGAGTCAGAGTGCCAAAATACAGCCCTAAGAGGAGCAGACTTGACATTCTTCCTCTGCCTCATTCAAACCTGCAGTCTGTTTCTTTTCCCTGTAGTCTTAATTTCCTGTTTGCAATCCTGGTTTCTTACAAGAAGTGAAAATTTAGTGCTGCTGTTGTGACACACTGGGCTGAGGGGAATGGGAAGGCTTCAGAGAACCCAGTCTACTATGCCGTATGAACAGCTAGAGAGGTTTAGACACACCTAATATCACAAATAATATCCCCTTTGGAGAGGGGAACCAATGACCCTTACCTAACGAATTCTGGACCAGCAAGGCTGCTTGAATTCAACTTTCATCACAAAAGGATGGAAGTCAAGACAGGAAGATGGACATGGAAGAATCTTTCAGGAAATCTTGGCAGATTTCCTAAAAAGCTTTTTTTTTTTTTGAAGCTTGGAACAAATCTTAGCCAAGTTTTGAGCATCCTGGGGCCAGCCTGTAGCCTAGGATTGGAAAAACACAGTACTGTAGAATTAGGTAAACTTCTACTAGGAAAGATTTCTCTGAGGAAGTAAAAGCATCATCAGAATGCAAGTATTTTTCTGTACAGCTCCCATACAGTTGGTCCATTTTATAAGAAGCCACAAGAACAAGGTCAGAGTTTTAGGCAAACAGATGTCAACTTCTTTTGACTTATAAATTTCTTAGCATGTTCCAGTTATGCTGGACTCCTGCATGATAATCTTTCAGCCTACAGACCCTAAGTTTACATTTTCCTCTAGGATTCATTACCCTCTTAAAAATAGTCTGCAGATCTGGAAGGAAACTGCACGTTAAGATCAAAAATGCCACCAAGGAAGTTTAACAAACTCTTGTCTCCTGAGAAGGCAACAAAGCAGATCAAAGCAAAAACACGAAGAATTTGGTGTTAAAATTGAAACAAGGACTCCACTGGGGTACTTTATGGTGTGACTCAACAGGGCAGAGATTTCACCTCGTGTGTGCAAAATTTTGCAAAGCACTAACCAGTAAAGAACTTCATAAATGGGTGCCAATCTCCTAAACAGGATGGCACTGATGAATCCTGTGCACAATACAACTGATGTATAGGACATAAGCTGTCCCCCCCAACAGAAGTTAAATTCCTAATAACAAATCAGGAATTTAACTTCTTGCTTTTGCAAATCACCTGGTGCACATACATAACTTTGAATCCTGAAATTAAAAAATTAAACTAACATATTAAAACCAATGAGATCTTGACTTGCTGAAGCACTTTGGTAGACTGAGGGCTTTATTGTTACTTACATGGGCCTTTTCATTTTTGTTTTTCATAAATACATTTAGTATCAATGTAAGGAAAAAAACCCCAAAACCCAAATCCACAAACCAGAAGAAATTGGAGAAGAAATCTAGTGAGATCCACCACATAGTTTGTAGATAAATGACCTACCAGAACACATTCTGTGTTTCTAGAAAAAATATGAAGTCAAGTTTTTCCACAGTAAATACTTTATCTATAAACAAATAGTTTGACATGTTTTGGAAAGAAACTCAATTTTTTCGAATTCTGGTTTTGTTAAAAAACAGATCACTGTTGAAATTATGCAAGATTTGCCTCCAACATCTGCTGTTACTGATAAATTTTGAAGAGCTTGTTTAATGTTCTTGTTGCCAGTGTTGCATGACCTCCTTGTTTGTTCTATGTTCAGACTGCTTTTTACTGGAACTAAAACTGAATATTCTAAAAGCCTCAAAGAAAGCTGGGGTTCCTCCACAGATTCTGGAGCTTTATTCCTTTTCAATTGAAAAGGGAATAAAGACTGTCCTTTTTAAACAACATGACCACATACTACTGGTTGACTTTACACATCTTGTTTTCTAAATTTATATGATGGCAGTAGTGTGCCAGGCACTCTTTACACAAATGAGAGAAAAAAAGGACTTTTGTTACTCTGATTACACCTTTCAGGTTTGATTTTCCTTGTTGCTGTGGCAGTAATTTGAATTATTTTTACAAGTGCAGAGACCCAGGGCTTTCCAGGTATACTTTAAGCACTGTGGGGACAGCCCTCCTACACCAAGCCCTCCTGTTTATCCACTGCAACTTTGCACTTCATGGCACTATCTACTCATACAGTCAAGTTCAATTTGTTGCTCACCCTAAACTACATCTTCCCTTCCATCAATTCTTCATTTCCATCTCCTAATCAGCACTCTCTGAGTTTATATTTATACATTTGATTAACTGCTCCCAAAGGGATCACTATGGCATTTACTCTTTTTCAGCCTCACTCCTCTGATTTGCCTACTGCTCTCTACTTATTCTAGGCCTCTTTGTCTGCCTCAAAATTAGATATGCCTCCCATTATGTGTGTCACCAGTATATTTCAGCAGATTTCCCTAGAAAACTGCATGACACTGAAATAAGAACCATTGAGCTGGAGTTACAATTTTGCTCCTCACAAACTTTCATATTTGAAGGCTTTTATTCAAGGTTTTCATTTTTGCTCTCAACCAAAGAGAATTCCTCTGTCAGAGGAAGCCAGACATCAAAATTTGGCTAACTTCTTTTAAGTGAGAAAAGATTTGCATGGTCTCTTCCTTCTTTCCAGAGAAGAGGAAGCCTCTTTTTCCATTATGAAACCACAAGTCATGAGAAATGATTCCCCATGAATAATACAGGACTATTAAAAACATTGAATGGCCACTTAGGAGGGCAGTATTTTTCCCAGAAGGATCACTTTTCACAAGAGAAAATTGTTTACTTCCTTGCTACTGGAAATACTTGTTTCTGTATACATTGTCCTAAATTTTCAACAGTTCAGGATATACTGCAAATGTAAATGGGCTTACACAGGGATCTTTGGTTTATCAGTGGTATTTACCACAATTAGACATTGCTTTTTTGTCTTTCAGTGGCAAAGCTACCAGAATTTTCAATTAAAATTGATCCATCTCTCTCTGCCTATCTACTGCTACTTCTTTTTTCCCTCCAGCCTACAGACAGGAAATGGGTACAGTTACAGTTAATCGTAATATCTTGCCCCATTAGACAGATTACAGAGCGTGCCAATTTAGTCAGTTTTACTACTCCCCTGTGGGTTACCCACTTCTATCATCCACAGCTATCTATACCTGAATTTTTCATGGCAGAAGTTTGAAATTCAGCAGCAAGCTGTATAGAACAGATCTGTTTCTGACAGCATGTACTCTTCCCAGAATCAAGATTAAAGTTATTTTGATGCCTAAAATGTGCCTTGGAATGTTCTCAACATAAAGACACCACTAAGGGAATATGCAAACCGTGTAGAACCCTACTGCCTGGCTCTGCCTGAGAAGGAAAGCAGAATTTTGAGATTACATATCCATTTGATGTATAATCTCTCAAAGGAGGAGCAATAGTAATCACAGAGGTGAAGCATATGCACCTTCCACCCAGTTCTCCCCTTTCCTACCTAAAGAGGATGTGAACTTCCTCATCAAACCTTAATGGTGCAGAAATTTCCCCAACTACAGCAGTCCAGAGCACACTTTAATTTATGGCGTTTAGGACTATAAACCCATGTTTTACTACTGAAATTAATTGCGCCTGACACTTCCATCACATTAACACACATTAGGCACCATGACCTTTGGATGATCAAGGAAGACCTGATTTAATAATTTAGAAACAGCGTGATGTCTGAGTAGGCCCCAAAGGGGAAAGAAAAGTGCTATGAAAAATGATCCTATTTCACTAGTGGGGATATTTGCTTACTAAACCCCCCGGATGAACTTTGGCTGCTACTTTACCATTTTCTCTATAGGTCACATACAGCACTCTACGTTCTCACAGTGCTGTATGTTCCTTCTGATGCTGCTCACGTAATCCTCCATCAAATATCCTCTGAATTCTTACAGGAACAAGACACTTTTGCCTGCAAGACTGCAAAGTCACAACAGAAGGTTTTTAAACAGCAGCTGGAATAGTGAACAGGCTAACAGCTGCAATTAAACAAAGGCAGCTATAATTCACTTCAGGCTTACAGTACAAATTTGGCATCTTTAAAGAAATAATTTTGTCATAAACAGCTAAACCAAACATGGTCATCAATTATAGATGATTGATTCTAATCAGTGTAACTCAATCTTTATGTGAAGGCAGATATAATTCAGTATGAACAGGTAAGTTGACAGAAAGCATGAGGGACTAAGAGATGAGCAGACAAGACAGAAAATGTGTCCAATCCCATTCAATTTCAAAATCTTGAGTCCCCAGAAAAGCATGTCCCTACAGAAAATACTCATTTTCCACAGGGTACAGGGAGATAAAGGGTCAGAACCTAAACTCATGGACATTTACACACAGCATTTGAAGCAAAATGCTCTGCAGTATTAGAGCTCTAGTGACCTGCAAAAACAGGCTGCCAGTGCCTTGCAAGGGAAACTGAAAATCTACCTGCTTTCCACATTTCTTTTTTAATAATTTCAATATTATTTATTTGTTATACTGGTTTTTGAAAATCCTATACTCAAGTATTATTTTAAACGTAGTAAGACAATTATAGTATGGTAAACTCTTAATAGGTTTTTACTGAAGATTTAACAAGCATCTAATAGAGTGCAGAACTTAATCTGCGTGACTAGGAAAAGAAAAAGAAAACAGCCACAAAATAACTTGCTGCAATAAAATTTAATACTCAAAAGTATGTGTCAGATTAAACAGAAAATGAGGTCTTACTTATAGACCTGAGATCTGAGGCCACACAACTGCATCAGATTGCACTTGCAAAATAATTCTTCCTTGCTTCTTAATTCTGTTTAGCTTTTCTGCTTCATACCTGGACAATACTTTTTAAAGACCTCATCACAGCACAAATGTTAAGTGTCACTTGTACTCAACTATTCAGCTCTTACCTGTGGCCCAAGGGGAAACAGCTCCTCTTGCCAAAGGGGCAGCTGGGTTATGCTGCTCCTGCCCTTCCTGCCAAAACCAGAATTTTAAATAAATTGGTGCATCAGCTCCTCCTACCACGAGCTGATTTTCACAGCTTTTAATTGCTAAGCAGACACCAAAAAGGAATCACAGATCTGGAAGTGTAAGAGTAGTTTACTTTTGTCTGAAATTAGTTCCTAACTCTTTTGCCATGAGGATTTTAAATGTGAAATTAGTAAAGTCCAGAGCAAAATAATTTTCTTGGTATATAACAAAGAGCTCCTTTAGTGATTTATATGTAAACTAGTACAGGGGACCAACATTAAAAACACTGTCTATTTTCTCCCTTTGCAATGAAGTAAACACTTGTGGGCTGCAATAAGGAAAACATGCTTCAAAAAAATCTATCTAAAAAGGTAAGATTGCACTTCCTCAGCTGGCATCATCTGCTTTTAATCCACTTCATCTGGGTTGGGACAAGAGGATGAAAATGCACAAATAGGTAAAACACAAGGCTAAATTATCTTCTGAATACATTCATGGAACTAATGAACCACAAACATCTTGATAAATATATAGCCTAAAAACAGTAACTTGTNGCTCAAAAAACAGTAACTAAAAACTAAAAAACTATAGCCTAAAAACAGTAACTTGTTGATAAAAGATATAATTTACCATACAAACTGAACAGAAAACACAGATTAATTTTCTTTATTTTTGAAAGAATAGAGTTTCATTCTCAGGTACTAGCAGGTATGTATTTACTTTCTGCCACAGCTGCAACATCAAGGCTCCTCTAAAGCAATTAGCAAAGTGACAAGAAAGCACTTATATTCACTTTACAAGTAGTGGATAGCATTTATACTTATGTCATTTTCACACCTTTGAGCAGAGTATCCCAGTTCTCCAATTTTCTTGCCTCTCCACACAATTTACAATTGTGTCATGCTTCTCCCTCTTCAATGCAGGCAATTTTGGTTTTGACACAGATTTACAGCCCTCAGCACTTAGAATACTTTCATGAACGATTCCTGTGCTGGTTAGACTCAAATTTCATGCAATTTCCTTGTAAACAAGCCATCTTTGTTCGGGGTGTTTACTAAAACTGAGTTGCTAAGAAATCTGCATTCCGAAGCAGTGGTGTGGAAGACGGTGAGGTGATCCAGGACACACTGCCTGTCATTCTGCTCCTGAGCCCACCACTGGAGCAGTGAAGAAGGGGGGACACGTTCACAGGCAGAGGGTTCATTTGTTACACCTCATCGCGGGCACCTCGCGTGCATGCTCCGCCTATTTCCCGTCCCCAGTTCTGCCTTTTCCCAACTGCGTGGGCACCATTTGGCTATTTTTGCATGCACTCATACTCGGTAGAAAGAAAACAAGTCTAAATTAGGATTTCTACCCTACAAAATTGTGTCTTTTTTCTATCACGCTGTGTTCGCTACCCCTCTGTTGTGAGACCCTCTGATATACAAAGGCTACTGAGGAAGGAGCGTGGATGTGCAGCATCCCTCCTTTGCACAGCATTTCCCATTTCTGTTCACATTAACTACTCCTGCTTTGACACACCAAAGACAAGGGAAAGAGCTGCTGCACTTAGAAAGTGAGTTGATTCTACAGCCACAGACACTGCAGCAGCTGATTTTTATGCATCCACATCCTTGGTTTGCATGGTGAAACATGATGCTGTGGAATGATAAAAATACAGACTAAATAGCAAATTACCTCTGTGATAAAAGTTTAGTAAAGGATTTAATTTAAAAACCCATTCTTTTGTCCCTCTTCCCTGTTATTCTGCTGGGAATTATATAATCAATTCAAAGTAATAGTTTTTCTGTCATATAAATTTCTGCCTGGAATGCAAACATTTATCAAAGTGAAGCATAAGGTTTCTCAGTGTACAAACTTCTGTTGTAGGCATCTATTTTGGTGCCTCTGCTCTGTTTTTTTCTAATGGATACTAATGGGAAAGGTGACAAAAGCCTTATTCTCATATTCTTTATTCATCCTACTAGAGGTGCTTCTATTAATTTTTGCATCTAAGAACTAGAACTCATCTCATCTTTACTGATCAAAAATTCATATTTCAATCAGCTGCATTGAATTATGAGCTGTATCCCAACCCACCTTGCTAAGAGTTTAAGAAAGTGCATTAACACGCTAAAACCAAAGTAAAAGGGGCTGCTCCCTTTTCAGATGGTTAACCTGACTGCTTTCAATGTAACAATACAGCATTTACATCCTTTCAAAAACACGTAGCAGAATTCCAAAACCACCTGATGTGGTTTAACATACAGCACTTGCTACTATATCACTGGTGTTGATGAGGGAAAGCACAGCAGGTGTCCCAGTGCCTGCTCCACTGTTTGCTTCTCGTTTGGGTTTAGATCTTCCCAATGTGGGCCCTTGGCTTTATCAGAGGGGAAATGATAAGACAAGGTGCAGAGTTTGAATCTGTGCAAAGTGCCCTTTGATGCACAAGCACTCCCCGCCCCTGGATATGAGGGGATAAAAAACTTGCTGCTAAAATTAGGGGGCTTGCCAAGTCCAAAACAAAATTTTAATATATTTCAGTGAAAAAGCCTGTTTGTCTTAGGCAGAAACTATCAATATATAGCCATTACTGTTGGAGAGAAGAGAGGAAATAAATTATAGCCTAAAATTTCAAGACCTACCTCTGTCTCTTGAAGGGAAAATTTAATCTGTAATTTAGACAAACCACTGAACAGAGCAGTATCCTTCCTTGAAATTATTTTCATGTGCTCTAGTGCCTCACCTGCTTTTGGTGTGATAACTCAGCTGAAAAGTGCTGACTATCCATCTAGAAAGCAATGAAAGAAACTTTGATTCTGCATATGTTATACAGGACAATTTGGAGAGGAGTACAAAACTGAGTGCAACATTTGGGACCATTTTGTATATTTGCAATAGGAGACAAAAATATATCAATGAAATTCTTAATATAAAATTGTGCAACATGAATTCTGGCTACATTCACCAAATACTAATTAACTGGGCTCTAAAAAGGCTGATATCAAGCACTTGGGGGAGGAATCAGGGAGAGGGAGAAAAGAGTAGGGGAAATAGAAAGGAGAGGCAAGAAACTTTGGAAGCAAAACTGTTTCCATAAATTCATCATTTTGGATTATTCCTTAAGATTTAATACAGCTAAAAATAGACCAGAAAGCAATTCTGTCCTGCAGTACTACACAGCTCTTAGAACACAAAGGCATCCTGTCTCAAAAAGATGCCAGCCAGCATAAATCCCTGAAAAGCCATGTAAAACCACATGTGAGCAGCACCATGCCTTTCATCCATTCCTCACATAAACACTTCTGTCTTCCAGGAGAACTGGCAAGACAGTTTCTGACAGACATTGCACCTTGACTACATCAAGTGTTTTCAGAAATTCCTTACCGTTGGTATATACAGATTTAAATTTATTTCACATTGCAGTCTTGTGACATGGATAGTAATGGGAGTTCTACATAGATTATTAAGACTTGACACTGGAGATTTGGAAACAAAAGAATGCTGTTCCATTTTCCAATCTCACTCTTTCAGACTTTACTTTTCATAAGGCAAAAATTTATACCCAGCTGTCTTGGAACAAAGAAATGTTGCAAATTTTCATTTCATTTATTGTAAAAATATAGAAAACCAAAAAAGTGACATTTGTGCAAATATTTTCCTTTTCCTCCCAACTCTGAAAAGTATCTCCAGAACAGAAAAGCATCATGGTTGTCCTTCTTGGGAAACAGGAATAAAGAAGGGTTAGTCATGAAACAAGTATAAGCCCTTATGGTTTCCTTGATTTCAGCTTGCAGTAGCAGGGCTGAGTCAGGTGTCTACAGACAAAAGGGATTCCTCCCATCTTGGGACAAGTTTCTTTATCAAATAAAAACCTGAGGCTGAAGAAATGACCTTCCTCATAAGAGAAATCCCGTGGGATTTCCCACTCTGGATTCCTTGGTGTGTTATTTACACACAACATCAGTTCTAATCAAATATGGAGCCACTAAACTGTGAGGTTTTTATTGAGTGAACTGGAAAATCAGCAAGTTCAGCAGCTTGAGGCAGAGCCAAGGCTTGCCACAATTGGAAAAGGTTGCCTAAGAAACCACCACAACCAGTTTAATGGAGACACTTGGGTGAAACTCTTTTTCATTGGAGGCTTCTGGGCCTCCCAGACTTCATACCAGATATGGTCACACAGAAAACATCTGAGTTTCACTGAAGAGATAATGCTTTGTGTAAATATACGACCACATTGAGGACAAGAAAACCCTTCTCCAGAATGACTAAGTGATGCAGGTGCAGGAAGTATGTTGTCAAGGAAATACTGCACACCACAAACCACCAGAGCTGCACTGGGTATATTAGAAGTCAACAAGAGTGCATGATAAAATTGAGATTCCAGTGTGAAGTTCTTGAATCTAAGTCAGACGTACACCTAGCTCCCTTTCTTACTACCATCTACAGATCCTCCCCTTGCCCTGTCCCCCTTTGTCCTTTGATTTTGATTTTCATATATTTGATTCAATTTGCAGAAGAATTCCACAGACTCATTTTAAATTATTACACTTCCTCCTTCAAAGATACTAATTTTTTTTTTCCAAGATGTTGTTTCCAAGCTTTCTAGTCATGTATGAGGGAGAAATGAAAGGAAAACAAGATCGAGGAGGAAAGAGGTATTCTTTTAGCAGATGTTTGGAGTGACAAGACAAATGCAGGTGAAGACACAGCAAGGCTGAATAGGGAGAGGGAAGTCTCTTCCTGGGAAATACCTGGGAGTGGTGAAGAGGCGAGGGCCACACCAAAGCCCAGCATGAACAAGGAGAGGTTCTCCCCATCTAAGGATTTTAAAGTAATGCTTTGCTGCAGCACTGCTCTTACACAAACATACCCATGCAATCCGATTTATCTTGTGTAGCCTCAGGAGCCTGAAGCTCACAGTGATTTTCTGAAAGTTTCTGCAGTTTCTCAAGTGGCTTTTATTACCAACCACATGCCTGAACTATTGCCCCTCCAGAGCCAAACTGGTTTTGAGCTGGATCTGCTGCACTTCAGTCACTGCCTCCTGGACCAGCCCTTAGAAACCCCCCGTGCCAAGCATGTGGAACACATCAGGGCTCTCTGTCAACTCACACAGCCTTGCTCTCACAGGCTACTTCCTTGGACTAAGGCATGTGCTAGAACTGTAACTATTTCCATGGAAATGGATCTGTTAAAAGGCCTACAAATTAAAGGAAAGTTTGGAGGTCATATCAAATCAAGTAACTTCATTGCCTTTCAAGTCCTTCAGCAACTGAAAGATAAGGAGCCAGACTGTGACATCTGCATACACCAGAAACATAAAAAATACACCAAAATAAGAACTAACTAGGAGACTTTCAGCTTTATCTGTTGTTTTTGTTTTTTTTTTTGGGGGGGGGGGGTTTCTTTGTTTTCTTTTTTTAATTTTAACAGAAACTGTCAGTTTGTTGAAATCTTAAACTTTTAATAAGTCATGAATTTGGAGAAAAGAAGTCTTTCATGGGAGAAACTTCTCAGGACTCAGCTCCTGGCAGTTTGCACGGCAGTTTGTTGAAATGCTTTCATGTTTCAAGTATTTCTCAAGCTGGAACTGCTAGATTTCACTAAGAAACTTACAGGCTTTATTCTGGGAAAATTTGATACTCTGAAGACATCTGGAAATACAAAATCTTCTCTGACTCAGAAACGTTGGTCCATTTATGATACCTGAGAATATTTTGAGAAAAAACTTTCTTCATGTGACCTCTCATACCATTTGAACAGCTTCATTTCTGCCACAGAACCTATTCAGTAAAACTAATTAAAAGTCTAAAATGAAAAATACCAAAGGCCTTAGCAGTCTTAAAGTCCCTGACAGGAATTTACACTGACCTGAACAAAGCATGTAAGATCTTCAGAATTTGGCTAGTTACTACTATTATGGAAGACTTGCAAAACAAATATGTAAGAACAATTCTAAAAGTTTATTCCATGTTCCACACCACCAAGAAAACAAGAACAGCACCAGAATAACTTCAACCTTGAAAACCCTTAAAAGCCTGAAAAAGTTAATAAATACCCATTTAGAAATAAGAACCTACCAAAGAGCTCACATAGTGACCATGTTTAAAAGGACGTGACTGACCTTGCTCAGTACTAGAAGTTTTGCAAAACCAGACCCCAAAGATGTTTCTGATCTGGGGAAGGTCAGCAGTGTTTATTAAAAGTGCTGTATTTTGGTATTGGCATAAAATGCATTGTTGGACTTGAAGTTGTTTTAAGGGAAAGTCAGCTCATGGCACAGAGTCCAGGCTTAAAGTATTATTAATTCTCATGGGAAGGTCTTTTATGAGATAAACATATAAATTTTTTTTTTTTTTTGGCTGGAAAACACACCCTCTGGTTTCCTTTGCTTTTCATTTCACTTATGTGGCTTTGTTTGCTTTGGTGCTACATATAATGCAAATTTCCCAGGGTTTGGTTCCTAATGTAGTCAAGAGCATCAGCAGCCCAAGTGACAGAGAAGACAGCTCGCACACACACTACCACACTCTCAAAACCAAGCAAGGAAAAAAACCCACCAAGTTGTGTGGTACCTAACTTTGTTTTTAAGACACCCTGAACTGCACCTGACACTTTAATGGAAAATGGTGGCAATCTGCTTTGAGCAGAATCTGCTGTTCAGATTTTACCTGGCACCTCCCTGTGGGCAGCTGACAGACCGAGAAACCAGGGCAGCAAGCGCTGTGCCCAGGAGCAGACGCTGCCCTCCTCAGAGCAGCGACCCGCGAGCCCCCGTACAGATGTGTCAGCCCTGCCTGTGAGCAGCAAGCCCGTGCTTTCCTAGAGGACCAACACCACTTCTGGGCTCGTTTGCCAAGCCCTGAGAAAGCCTTGCTGTGTTTTACAGAACCGTATCTTTTCACGCTCCACATTAAGAAAAACGATCTAGAAAGTAGCTCTGACCACAGACCTTTAAAAATGTTCAGAAGCTGCCAGTTCATTCATGATTTCACTCCCATCCAAAGAGCAGTGCACAGGTCTCTCCTGCTCTGGCCAAAGGCAGGCAGTGCCTGCCAGTGCCACAGCAGCTTGTCCCAGCCACAGTGAGGGAAAGCAGGCTGGTCCACATGGGGCTGCAGCAGCAGAGTGGGCACGGACCATAACGCACACGTGAGTTTATGTCCATGAGGAAAACGTGAGTAAAAGCACACGTAGCGTGGCTTTTCAATCAGAAAATTATCAGTTTATTTGCTATGAAGAAACCTGAAGGAACAAAGAACAGCAAGCTCAGTTTTGAAACAGGAAAAAGGAATGTCAAGACATAAATTAAAATCTGTATTGCTGTCAATTACCCACCAAGAGAAAAATCCCTCAGGCTTCCCTTTGGTATTAATGTAACTATTAAAATATTCATTGTTCTTTTCATATACAGCATGTTTTCTTTTGTACTTTTCTTCAAGAGAGTCACTGAGATAATTACTTAATTACATAAGCAAGAACTTTAAATTCATAAGGGCTCTATTCTTGCAATGCTAATGAGAGAGATAATCTCTACTCTTTTGTCATAATATGTCAGTATTTACTTACAAGCAGCTATTTTTTAATCAATTAATCAATTGTATTTTAATCTGTCACATCATTGGCTTACATTGGTTAATAAAATTCCCCATCACAGATCAACTAGTCACAGAGTTCAAATGAGGAATCATGGCAACAAAACTTAATCCATCCGTATATTCAGCAAAGCCAGAAATGTTATTAATGTGATCATAAGCAGAAAGTAAAGTGTCCAGAAATGACTGCATTATAGTCACTTACTTGAAGAAATTCCATTTATTCAAACAGACTCAAAAAAAAGGGTTGTAATCTTCGATGGGAAAAAATTTACATTTTCACCAGTAAAGCAGTTTGCAAAAAAAAAAATTAAATTTTAACATTGATAAAATTTTGAACATTTACCAGATAAAGGACTTTTCCTAATACTTATTCATGTAAGACCAATCCAATTAAATTTTTAAATGAAATCCAATTTGCTGCAATGTGATTGATGGGGACTATGAAGTGCTTCAAAAGATGCACAGCAGGATGGCAGAAAATGTGCACCATCTTTACTGCAACACTTAGCACAATGAAAACAAGCCTGCTTTCCCCTCCATATCTATCCCAAGGAAAGGTTGTCTCAATCCAAACACCACACTACAAACCCCTCTGTCTCCAGTGAGGTTCATCAGTATGCACCAGCTCATTACCCTATAAATCCAGCAAGGACAGAAGGCATCACCAAACTGCAGTGCATTGCAAGCCTAGTAATTGAATGTCTACTTAGAGGAGATTTGCTTTGTCCTAATATATCCTGGTAATGGGACAGAGAAGAGTCAAATAAAGGCAGGTTAGAAGAGAATGATCTCTGAATTCAGTAATAAGGTCCCTGGTTTTCACACGCACTCTCTAGAAGCTGTCTTTAGTTCACTGACAGGCAGTGTGGCTGGATGGCAAAGATGGTACAATTACCAGCTGCAAATCACCTAACCTGAAAAAAGGGTTCTTTTCAGGTTATGAGTAATCACCAGCAGATTTTGCAACCATGCAGAATGATGATGGCTACCAACACAGCCAGGTCACACCTGATGGGCTCTTCCATCTCACACCCCCTCTGACAAGTTGTTTTGAGCATTAATATTACTTTATTGCAGCACCACGCTGCTGTTCCTGCTCTTGAAATACTAACTGATGAGATGCAGACATTTCACTAACTAACTTCAGTAACACTGTTAGATATCCTTATTTTATTATTTTATATATCTTGCTTTATTAAAGTTGTACAACCAAGAGAAAAGTAACAGCAAGGCAATATCAGCTTCATTTAAAAGTGGGAGAGGTGATAAGGAAAAGCATGTTCCAAGGAAAAACTGGAGAGTGCCCAGAGCAAAGCTAACAGGTGCTAAGAAGGAATGACAAGAAAACCCTAAAGTTTTTATAATTGTAGATTATTTTCAAAGTGTCTAATGATACCTGTGTGAGATGTTTATTGTCATATTCTCTGATCAAAAATATCTTTTTTAAGGCTGATCATCTGCTTTATCCCAAGGTAAAAGAAACAGAGAGAAGAGAGGGGGAAGGGAAAAAAAGCAAACCCTGAAGTGTTGCAATACTGACAAATATTCCACTAACAAAGATAATACACACTTAATTTGCTGTCAATGAAAAGAGCACTATCTTCCCAAACCTCACTTTTTTTTTTTTAGGTGAGTTATTTATTAGGCAATAAGAAAAAAGTGCAAACCAGACAGGCTTGGAATGACATATGAGCATCTAGATAAATGGAGTGGGTTGAGAGGAGAAGATTTAGTGGTGGAACTCACTGGCAGCAAAAGACAGGAAAAAAAATAGAAACAAACCAATCAGGGGAAAATATTTAAATGGACCTTATTTGCAAAATCAGGCCCTGATCCCTATCCATGGGAACACAGGCAGTACTGGAATGCTGTCTTGCACAGAGGCTTTCTTTAAAATGTGTCATGTAAAAACAGCCCTTTTCATGTCTTCCACCCTATTTCCAGAGGTGGCAGTGCACATAGCATTTCCCAGTGACACTACTGACCTGGCAGCAATGTCATGCAAGTCAGTGCAAAGTCACCAGATTACCTCCCTGTACAGAGAAGAAGGGAAGAAAGATAAAATGTAGATTTGGACAGGCTTAAAAAATTGGCAAGGGAGGATGAATGGATTAGGCAATAACAGAGTATGTTCTCTGCTCCATTAAAACACACCAATCCACAGATGATTATTTCAAGCTGAAATACTCAAATAGCAGTTGGAAGCCACGGTAATATTTGATTTTAGTATCAGCTACTGATTAAATTTCAGGAATATTGCACTGTTTAGAAAGACTGCAAGATCTAACGATCAAAAGAGACAATGCTTCAATTCTTCTCACCCTAGCAGTCCAAGGGCAACTGATTATATCATGGGAGGGAGGAATGTGACTATATGCCTCGAGGGAATGGTTCAAGATAGAACAGAATATTTCTTTCAGAATCACATGAGCTAAAGAGGAACAGAAGATAGGACATTTTAGCTTAAACAGATAACTACAAATTAGTGAAATGAATTTAATGTAGTTTAAAGTGCTGTTAGAGTTCCAAAGATAAAGCCACCATAGACTGATTCAGCTTTGTATGTATTCTGTTTTTCTGATCTCCCCAGGATAAAAGTCAGACACAAGCATACATATATGTTGATTTTTCTTATTCAAACACTGGTTCAATATTGGAGCAGAATGCAAAATTGGTTTATCAATAGCAGTATCAATAGCAGCTTCTGAGAACCAAATTACTGTTCTAAGTTTTAACTCTCCAGCAGTGCTGCCCTTAGTGTGTTCCTTGCTGTTGCAATGGTGTATTCTGCTGGCAGCAAACTGCCCCAGCATTGCTAAGCATGTAATTTGAAGCCATTACAGTTCATCAGGCATTGTATTGAAACATTATTAACACCTGAATGGGTAAATCGTTATCACCAAGGCCTCTCTAGTTCACCTAACTCAAGGTCTGCTTATGCAGGGCTGGCAGTCGTACATTTCATTTTAATGACCATTAGGGTGGATAATAATAATAATGGATGGAGGGGACAAGCACATCAGCTGAATTCACAGGTATTCAGTAGGATACTCCTCTTCCCAAGATTCATCTTTTCTCCCACAATACTTGCACCTAATGATAAGAAAAACATTCCATCTTTCATCAGGCCATAGAGAAAATCCTTCTTTGAGTGCCTATGGCAAACCTTAAAAATTCTCCTTTTAAGAGTAAGGCTTCTGCTGTGAACACTATCTTAAAACACTGCATTCTTGAAAATAAGTTTGCTTCTTGTTACAATATTCCAGATTTAGTGAACTACCAGGCCTCATTCTTTTATACCATAACTGCTTGTAACTGCTCAGAAGGAGACATAAAGCAGTAAAAATCTGGTACATAAAGTGTTCTATTTGTATCTGATGGGATGTTATTTAATTACTAGAAATATAAGAGAATTATGATTAAATTAGAATATTCTTCAGGGTGGGAATATTATATCATAGGGGAGATCATTTTTTACATCACAGTAAATCAGGATGTACTCTGTCATTTTGAATTAAAATTGATAGTCCTTTTATTAACTTCTATATCTCTCATAGCTCAAAGAGCCATTGCTGTTGTATCAATCTAGAAGTTTCACTAAAGGTGAAAGTGTGTGAATATTATAAATCTAATTTTTATTTCCAAAACATAATTAACTCGTTCTCCTGCTAAAAAATTTATTGGAGAACTGCCCGTAGAGAAAAGAGAATACTGATGAAAAAGAGGTTATTCTTTTGTATCGTATCAATGTAAAAACTAATTCTGTTTCAATACATTTCAGTCAGCAACAAACTCATCTCTAATTTTTTTTACAAAATTCCTTTAAAAATTTTTAGTATTTTAAGGGAGGGGGAGGGAAAGCCCTCCACAGATGAGGCAAAACTTCTTCCTTGCAAAATTGTGAAGGGCAAGGTAAAACACTATTATTCCATGTCTGACTTCACTATTCCAGTTCTTTTCTGTCTCCTAAGTGATCACAGTCCTGGTCTACTAAACAGGAAGGGGTTTATTGCACAATTATTTGCTTTGGCCTACATCCTTGGGCACAAGTCTCCATTATCACATTAATGTACGTTAAGATTTCATTGCAGAAGAGATAATGCAAAAAACATAGAGCAATCTAGATGGTTAATGACTTCTCCTTAATATGCAGGCTATGTATCCCTAGTGACAAACACTGATAATTCACTTAGGAGAAGTGTGACAAGATGTAGGATGATTTAAGTCCAATACAACACCACAAATTGTCCTTGCTGTTAACCATCCAGCATCTTAATGCCTTGCCCATTTTCACACGGGTATTTCAGTAGCTCAGTGAGACTGGCTGCAGGCAACCAGCATTTGCAGTCATCCCAAATATCCTTGCAACTGCTACAAATCTGTCTAAACACCCTCAACAAGAGATGTGCCTCCCCTTATTAAAATATTTCAGTATTTCACTGATCTGATGTTTTAGATTGTGAGTAACAAAACCATGACTGAAAAGAATAACACCAAAGCAAACTCCACAACGGGTTTTTCTGCCTAGTGTTTCAAGGAAAATGCTCACAGCAAAACAAGCTTTCAGCACCACTGACCATCTTCCATTTTGAAGTGTTAACTGAACAGACTTTTTGAAAATGAACACAGGTTATCACTAATATTAAAAGACCCTCCACAGTATAATTACAACAGCTAAAGGTGTAAAACCTGCCTGCCACTCTAAATTCAGACCAGACTCCCTCCTTTTCACATGAACTTCATTTAGTACAAAAAAATAACCAAACATGTTTATTTTGAAAAACCAGTTCAAGTCTCTGCAAGGAGCAAAGAAAACACAGCACTTTCTGAAAACTGAGGTTTTTGAAACATTCTTTTCTATGACACATGAGATGATAGCAATCATGTTCACCAAACACCTTTTAAATTCTTGCCCTTAAACCTACAAAAGACTCAGTACCGTGAAAATTCTTCCACAGTCACAATACAAACTAAAATTCTGGTAGTACAAGGAATGTTTAGGGCCTGCTGGACCTTCTGTACTGAGATGATGAAGCTACTGCCTCTGCCAGTTTGCTCTGGTGAAGGTTGGTCCAATTTCTAGTGAAGGCCATTGTCTGTTGGCAGGACTTTAGTCAGCAACACGCATGGGACTCCCCCAAGATGTGCACAGCATCCTCCTGAATACTGCAAAGCTCAGTCCTGCTGGATTGAGATCTTCCATCTCAAAGCTCAGCAACATAAACAAGACCATGTACGAACGCCTTGCAATTGAATATTGTTCTTGAATAAATACAAAGTATTTGATTTCCAGTACCACAAATCTTATCTCTTTTATGAGGTAGAACGTTAAAAAAAGAGTAAAAAAGGAGGCGTCTCTCCTGTCTAAGCAAGGAGGAATTACTCAAAGATTGGCATAGTATATTGATAGGATTATTTTCTCCTGAGACTTTCTTTAATTCATCTGGCCTACAGCATAGTGCCTCCAAAGTTCTCCACTTCTTTTTAGAACATCATCCGTTCTAAAGCATATTTGCCCTGTAACCTGATATGTGCCCTCAAGCTAAAGAGACAGAAGGCATTTCATCTAAAATATTCTTCTCAGTCATTTTTTCCTGACAAATTGTACAATGTCTGGCTTTAGCATGACTCACATACCCAGCACTCCACAGTCTGGATTGTACTGTTGCTGCTAAAACAATTACAGAGCTGCAGTATTTTGGATGGGACCATGCTAAGGTCAGGAAAGCAAACTTCTCTAGTGTTACAGACTAGAACACACTTGTCAATGGTCCAGAGTCTTTTTTTTGTTTGTTTTTCTAACACAGTAGATGAGAAATGAAAGCATTTTTGTGTTACAGGATTGTTGCCTTCAGGATGAAGAGATATTGACTGCATAACCCTTACTTCTCTCTCACACAGAATTTTTTATTTGGGGCATTTCCTGCTCCAAGCATCTCCTCTCAATATTGCAAAACAATTTGCTTTTTCTCAGACTTCACTATAGTACAGAAAATTGAACAGATCTGGGAGATCAGGACGTTAGAAATCTGAATAGAAAGATTTGTGTAAAGTTAAATCCTGATTTAAATGGCATAATTTAAACAGCCTAGTCAAAAAGAAGCTAAAAGAGATCAATCACCAGCTGAATAGCAAAAACTTATTAATCACCTACTGTTATTAAACTAATGGTGGATCACAAAAGGCTTTGGTACCTATGGTTGTTTTTGTGTTCCTCCCCCATCCCATGGTGGGAAAACAACTTATCCCAGTAACATGACATGAATTCCTCTGTTTCAATTTAGGCTTCACTATATCTGTCCAAACGCTGGTTCTGCAGCACCTTTTGAATGGTTTTCAAATTCCCCACTGGTTTAATAGAATTCATCATCAGAAACCACAGAAACTCTTCTGATAACAGCTGTGCTGAGAGAAATGGGACAAGTTTTGAAGTTTCAGAGGAATGGTGGAAGAGGAACTGAAGGTGACCATTGGTTTGGTCTTGTCACCTGTGGCCAATACATTTATGCAGTAAGCAGCAGTAGTGTGCATGAGTGTTGGTTTTTGAGTTAAGTGGAGAGTTCAAGGGTTTTCAAAAGCATTCCCTCATGACAACCTAAAATAAAATTTAATTCTATATTGAAGGACAAACAATATCATCTGTTTAGTTTAAAACCCTCCCATTTCCCTCAACTACCATCCTATATATTTGCAAGTACCAAAGAGATGAATAGCTTCTTAATTCAAAGAATTTAGGACGGAGGAGATCTAATCTCCGCACATAGAAATAAGGGAGTGTGTTTGGACATGTGTCATCTGAGGACCAAGACTTCTCTGAAAATTCTCAAGCTGAGGTTCTGCTACCCTCAGATTCCACACATGAAACCAGGGAGCAACAACTGGCTTATATAAAGATGATAAATTGGATGATAAAGGCAATAACCATTAATAAATAAATTACGATGTACAATGTAGCAATAAATCTACCAAATGTGAAAGCTTAGACTTGCATGTTTTGTTTGAAAAGTAGGGATATCTAAGAAGGACTTAAGAGCTAAATTGTAAAGTCATTATTTACAAGAAAGGCAACAGATTCTCCTTTTCCATCCAATGCCCAAGCCAAGAAAACTCACACTCTAGGGCATATCCTCAGCGGCACCAAGTTGAAATATCTAGGGGGGCACAGACATAGATTGATCATAATGTTAATTTTTCCCCATTGAGAATTTTCCATCCTCAAAACTCATCCCTCGGTACCCATTACTGAGGCTTCCCACCAGCGCTCTCCGGAGCATGCATAACATGAAATATGCATCTAACATTTAATTCCTGAAGTTCTTTCAGCCCATAGGTGACTTCTGCAAAGGAAGCAGGAGTGTGTGGGGCTTTCTTGAGTCTCGAGGTCTTTGAAAGAGCTTTCAGTCAACCGAGGAAGCAAAACTGGTCTAAGTGAATGCCAAGAGGACCCTGACAGGACTGATACACCATAAAGGATGCCTCCCTGTCTGGGAAAGAAGAACATCTCCACAAAGAGTGTCTAAATCCATACAAACATGTATGGACTTAACTTTTTGAGAGACCAAAGCACTGAGATCTGCAGACAGCAAAGTGAAGCTCCTGATGGCCACAGAGAAAGCAGTAATTCATGCACATGCAAGTCTCTGCCTCTGGACCAGAAGAATGCCAGAGAGCCTCTCACTCCTCTCAGGGCTTAGTGGAAAATGACACTGCTTCTAAATGAGCAACAACTCTTCCTCTTTTTAATTGCTGACATTTGTTAGCATGGTTACAAGAGTTATATTTGACCACACAGTTTTAAATCGCTATGATTTTTCATCTGAAAAATAGCACTGTAATGTTTCCCAAGAGCTGCAAAAAATAGAGCTCAAATTTTAAATGAAAGTCGACTTCATGGATTTCTTCAGTATTTCTCTCACATAACAATTAAAGCAAAGCAGAAAGCTGCTTGCGTCTTTAAGCAAACTGCTGCGGGGGAGGAAGGGAAGAGGAAATCATGTAAACACTCTTTAAATGTTAATTCCAGAGTTTAATTGTAGCTCACTGCAAGCCTATTAAACCCTGACTAAGTGCACCTGACAGACTGACAACAGCATAATGCTAATGCATGCCAGTGAAGAGCAGTAATTAGCTTCTTTAAAGGGTGAGATTTGGGGGAAACTGCTCACAGAACAAAAGAAAGTGGGGGGAGGGAGAAGGAAAGGAACTATAAGTTTTTTCCCCGTAATACCTTTCTACATCTTATGTAAATCTCTGCAGAACTCAGGTGACTCTCAGAACTGTGCTCTGAAAGCATATGAAATGGCAAAAAGATCTCAAGACTACTGGGCACAAGACAAGGGCTGTTTAGTTTTTATATGATGATTTTTTGCATGGGCTGTGTGAACAAACTAAGGTAACAGTGAAAGTGATGTTAAAAAAAGACCCAGAAAGAGGGTGACTGGCTAGTCTGACATTTCTGCCAACTCCAGAGCACTGGAAACTTATTTATAATCTTCTGCAGAGTAATCTTTCTTTCTTGCTAGCTCTTCTGTGTAAATATCAACAGACAGAACTCCTTCAGCAGAATAGGAGGGAAGCAGAAATGGTTCATGTCAATCAATTAATATCTCATAGCAGGTCATCTCCTTTCTCTGAGTAGTTACATTTAATTGGACATCCAACTTAAAAGCCAGTAACTGTGCTTTACAGTATAAGCTGATTTGTTTAATTCTAACCAAAGGTCAGATTCCTTCTCCAAGAAAAGGCTCCAGAGGATTAGAGTACCAAAAAATTTAGATGGTTCAAGTATGGCTTTTTAAATCTATACAGAAGTATCTCTTGTTACCTGTACATTGCATGCAGCCTACTGTAACATTGAAAACATGGCAAGTTCTAGGAGTCTGAGCTAATCTTGTTAAACTGTACATTTTATTAAAACTTTTCTCTCTGTGTTTTTATTTCAAAACATGAATGGAGAATTTAATATTATATGTATGTTATTCCTTTCAGACTGGCCATTGCAGCCTCCTTCCTATTGGATGCACTCTCAGGGTGTTTAACAATAACTAACAAATAATCCTATAAAAATCCATGCCACTTCCAAATAGAAGACGTATTCTTGGTCTTGAGACTGTTTCTCAATTCTTTCTCAAATCAGCATGAGTGGTCTAACAAAGGCATCATCCTGTTTTAACAAAAAGCTGTGACAGAAATCTCTGGCAGTGAAGAAGCTCCAAAAAGTCAAAAAGCTGAGACCAGTGAGAGCATAACTCATTTTCCATTTACAGCAAGCATTTCGTTAAGACCCAGGAGCACATTTATGAAAAGTAGTTCCAATATCTTAAACCACAGTAGACTGACTTCCCACTGCAGGAACATTTTAGTGCTTTTGTTTCCTTATTTAGCTACCTTATTGGAATAAACTTAAACCATATTTAAGCTAAAGAAATTAGACTTCATTAACATTTCTACTTTTCTTAACCTTGCTCTGAGTTCTTGCACATATCAAAGCAAATTGCCAACGAAACTTCAGTATCTCAAGTTATGTCTCTTCTAGACCATTGTCTTTCCCCTGGCCCTGAGGTTCAGAAGCAGAATGGAAGCAGTTAGCTTGCATTTCCTTGGAAGAGTATTTTGTGCACCTGGTGGGAGACCTGTCTCTTAAATGGCTGCCCCAGGAAAGGGGGCAAGTCCAAGAATTAAAGTGCCTCAGTAGCAATAACTGCACAAGCTGTTCCATTGGCTCCGTGCTCGCTCTTTGTTAGATACAGCCTTGCAAAAGAACAGAAGGCAGCAGAACCCTAAGAGATTAAAAATAGTAAGGAAATAAAGACCTAGATGGTGTTCTACAAGAGGGAATGCTGAAAGCTCATGAAGAAGGTTTTCTGGTTTTCTTTTTCAATATCCCACTCTACCTGTTTCAATTTTTTCAATTCACTGTAGGATACAAATTCCACATTGGAACATCAGTTTCTTAATTTGAGAATTTTTATACCAGTAGGCAATACAATTGAATTTTTCTATGAGATGTAGTGCACACTGAAAGACACGGAGATTTTGGGGATCCGTATGCCTCTCTCTCTGGTTGGTGGTAAAGCACATCTCTAAGCAGGAATCAGAGGACTTAGCCTGCTTTTAGTTGTTGTAAGAAAACTTACTCTAAAACTGATCCTTTTACTGTTGGACTAATTTTATGTCTTTAACGACACACTAAAAGTTGGAAGCTTTTGTTCTTAGCTGCCTCTGTCCCTGAATCTGGATCTCTTCCACCATCTCAGATACCTTGCAGGGGGCTGTGGTAATTCATTTGATCATGCCAGCTTCCTCACTGTGTTACCATGTGTCCATGGCAGAGCGGCCACTTTGCAGGCCTGGGGTTTCTCTCTCGGCTCTCTCAGTTATCATTGAGCCACGTGGCAAATTGGCAGAAAGGTGAGATATTTAGCCTTGGGAGAATCTCTCAGTGTCAGGTGCTCTTTGGCATCTGTCACCTTCCTAATAAAAGTGTGTGCAGCTGCCCTCAGGAAACTGAAAGGCTCCCTAGAAACAGGTACAGAAATTGCAAGTGGGATGGCAAGGCTGCCCACTGCGCCTTTTGTCCCTTGCTATTATTCCTAGGCATGATTGCCATAATCCTCTCCAGACAGCAGCATTCAGTGCCCCATCCAATGAGCCAGTAACCAGCTCCTGTTTGTCACAGCTAGAGGGTCTGATCAGCAGGGGCACCTAATACATCCAAATAGGATCTCTGCAGTAAATTACAGATCACCACAGTAGACACAGCCATCCTGCCAGGTTTGTGAACATAACTCCTGATCAAGGGAGCCGACTTTCACCCACCATGTGCTGTATTCTCACTCAAAGCACCAAGCTGAGAAGTCTCACAATCTCTCATTTTCTATTTTATTTTCCCATGACACCTGGGAGGACAGCCAGAGAAATCTAGCCAAATTACTAGAACTGTATAGGAATAGCACCGAGGAATACTGCACTTCTCCAAAACATGTCTAAGGACAACATGTTAGAGTTTTCTGAGCATGAAGTACTTAGAAAGCTTTGTCTTTTCTCTTCCTCTTGAAGAATTTCCCCATTTTCCTCTTTAAATAAGCTGTGACTTCTAGCCTTAGTCTTGTAATGAGGCATATCTCTTGCCAGGTTTTCCTATGTACACCACATATTTATTCAACTTAGTACTTTAGAGACCAAGGAAGCATACCATTAAAAAAGAAAAAAATGTGCCAATCTGAAAATGAAGGCTATCCTTTTTAAGCGTGAGACTTGATTTCTGATATCACAAAGTATGATATCCTCTGGGGACAACAGACAAGGTGGTTGATGAGAACACAGTTTGGGGAAAAATGTCTTGAGAATTTTTTTAATGAGCTCTGCATTTTAAAAATATCTTTATAGTGCTCTGGCGCAATTTGCAGACAATACTAAATCAGAAAGAGTTGTGAATATCAGTCAGAGCTGAGAAATGTTAGTGACAGAGCCAGAGGCACTAGTGGGCAGAAAATGACAGCATGAGTCACAATCTAGAAAAATGCACATAAAAAACACCTAGGGACATAGAAATCAACGTGTGGCTGGCTATTCACTGAGTGGAAGAAATCTAGAAAATACAACAAAAGAGAAGTGTGGGTGATAGAAACTCCCACACTGCAGAAATACCAAAAAAACAACACAGGATTAGTGCAGTTGCAGACTAAAATCCATGAAGACAATGCATTGCAGAAATGATAATCACCTGACCTTTGGCTGGTTTTTGGCATGAACACACTACAAAGAATTAATTCAGTGCAGGAAATAATGTTAGCTGTAAGACTGACAAATTGCAGCGTGTTAAGAAAAGACCAGGAGAACAGATTAGAGCATGGAAGGAATGATTTATGACGGAAAATTTATATAATTAAATATTTATCACCGAGGGTAGCTGAAAATGGAGACAGGATGGGAAGACATAACAGTCTGAAAGGGTATTAACAATGAAAAGAGAAGATGAATTACGCACTCCCATGTCTGCAGTATGCTGGCACGCGGGACTGGGTTCTAGTATAAGTTTTAAACACTGAGCCCTAGGCCTGTTACTTAGTGAGGCAAAGAACCCCTCATTCCTTGAACTCCCACCAAATTTTTTCCCATCTCATTCCTCAAACCTCATCTAACACATTCAGCCCTGTCCCGAGTCATTTTACTCTCCCTCAACTCCTTTGCTCCCAAATTCCCACAGCTTGAGACCATCTCTATGGTCTGGGATGGGGTGGAGAGTTAGACCCTTCCCACTCAAATTTTGTTCTGTTGAACCTTCAGAGAAAACTTCTGTAAGGGCACTTCAGTCCTGTCCAGATGGGATAAGTCTCTCCATAGCCAAATGCAAGAAGGACAGGAACATTTTGCTGTTTCCAAAAGATGAGCCTCCAGAGCAGAGTGTCAGATTGGCCCACCTGGAGATGAGAGAAGGCAGCTGTGCCCAGTGCCATGCGAGGCCCCTGTGACAGGATGACTTAGAGCAGATCACTCAGTGTTGTGCACACAAGCTATTGGCCCCAGCAGGCAGTGCAAATATAGCTCAACCACATATTCTACCTCCTCTGTTAAACCTTTAACCAACTGATGGAAAGTTAAGCATGCCATGAAAGCTTCATCAGACGTCATTAAATGTACCACAGCTGATTGACTTGAATGTTTCTGATATTACACTCCAGTATTTCAAATTTTCAATCATTCTCACAGTACTTTTCTGTGATAATTCAGATGTACATTCTCAAGGTTTGAGATAAATGACACTAACTTTCTAGGCTTCAGCGGAGAATCCCCTGCACTTACACATATATCTTGGAGATGTCCTAAAACATTTAGGTTGATTGAAGAATCTATCCCGGGCTGAAAATATTTGCTCAAGATTTACAAAAATTCCTGGGAAACTTATATTCAGTGTCTGAGAAAACTGATGAGTGATGATGCTATCTTCAGAAGGAGATTTCTTTTTCATATAAGAATTACAAAAATCCTTGCACTACTCCAAGTATTCTCATAATGTTCACAACTGCAAGTAACAAGTCTTGTAATGACATATAAAGTACTTCTGATTATCTTGCTCCCCATATGTGAGATAAATAATGCCCCAGATTGTCATTTCCACTTTTTAAGGCTCCCCACAGACATAGATCTTGGCCATCTGTTCTCTGGACCTGCTGTAAATGGATGTCTGCACCATGCCTGACCTGCTGAGACAGACAGCTACCCCTGGCTTCATGGCACTGCACTTGCATCCCAAGAAGGGCATTTTTCAAGGAATTAATGACTGGGAACTGTCACAGAAAGCTATAAAATTATGAATAATACCAAGAAAGCAAGTGGGAAGTTAAGATTTACTATTTCCCATCATACAAGACATAGGCAAATCAGTGTCATTGTGAGGCAGCTCGCTAAAACAAGCTAAAGAATGTACAAAACAAGAACATTTTGAAGCTCCTTTTTCAGATGGCACCAAGATCCAAAATACACATTGATCCAAAATGGAAGGAGAATAACTAATGGAAAACACATCCAACAACATCCATAAAAATTACTCATGTGCAGCTTCCGATTTGAGATATCACAAGTTGCTGTCATAAGCAGGATGCTGAACAAGGAGAACTTTTAATCAAACCTAGGATTCCAGCAATTAGATTTTTTTGTTTTCAAAATTCTCTACTCCAGAATGAAATACATTAGCTATCACTCTACCACCTCTCAAAAAAACCCTCCTCTATCCTAGGAGTTAAAGTGCTTTACTGTACAATTACAAAAGTACCAATCACTAAACAGAACCACTGTATTTAGCCTATTTTTGAACAATTTTACTGATAGTATTTGACCAATTTCCTCCCCTTTCCAGCATAACACCAAGGAGCTCTTTCTTAGTCACATGGGCCTCATTAATTACATCCATGTCCACACCTGAGTTCACAGCTGAATCCAATTCAGAACCACATTACTATTTCCAGACCTTCTCTACCTCTTGCTGTATCTTAGATTTTGAGTGCATCTTAGTCCTCTCTTGATGCATCACTTCTCTCTTTTCTTTAGCATCTGAACCCTTTTCACATTTAAGAATTTGTCTTTTGTTTAAGTTGAATACCTTGAAATTACCCATTTCCAAGTTCAATCATCTCTTCCCTTATGCTTTCAGCCTGCTGTTCCTATGCTTTAAAGAAATTTGGCCACCAGACAAATCAGACTACTGAGGCTAAGAAGTGAAAAGAATATTAATTCAGCAGAAAATATCATCCTGTAAATCAAGCTGGCACTTGATAAAATTGTCTGGGGGAAAAAAAAAAAGCTGGAAACACCTTACTTTTTTCTAACAATACAAAGATTAATCCAAAGGATAATACCTGCTGCAATTTATGAATTAGTATTACGTCAATCTACAGTCTGGAATTATTTTTGAAAAATACAATTTTTATTAATTATCTTTTAAAAAATTACTGTACATGTACTAATTATTAATTACTGTGCATTACTAAGTTATATTACAATGACAACACAGCCTCTTTAAAACAAAGGTCAAATTCAGTTTCTTGCCTACTACTAAAATAATAGTTTGCTTCACATACAGGGCTGTAAGAAAAAATTCGAAATGATGTGTTCCCATTAGCTGCAGATGCTGATAGATTAGCACTATCAAAACAAGAAATAAAGATGTCAGTGTTGCTAGACAACCGCTTCTCTTTTTAACCCTACCAATGACGCAAGCTGTAAGAGCAGAGAGAAAATTTTACTGTCATGCTTTTGGAACCTCTACAGTTATATTTATGATGAAACTATTTTTTCTAGTTTTTTTTAAAATACAGAAACAAATACTCATGGTCAGCTTAAGTGACACCTCAGATTTGGCAGTTACTGATAAAAATGTTATACATAAGGTTTCTGCGCTATAACAATTTTATTATGGTATTAAATTGATGCAATACCAACGAAAAAGTATGGGGCTTAAAAGTCAGTTTAAATCTGTTTTTATTAAAACATATGTATGGGACTTGAAAATGTATTCTGTATCTACCTGTATTATTTCTGATTATATAGCTGATAGTAAACTACTGATTTGCTAGTAGCCTCTATTAATGGATAAAGAAGCATGATGAATTCATAGGTAAACAGAAATCCTGATGCTCTCCTAGGTCATCATATCTATTTCTAGCTCCCCTAATAAAAACCCTGTTAATGGAGAAACCACATATTCAAGAGCCGAGGAATGCTAGAATTCCATTATAGTAATTATTTTAACTCATCCCTGCTTGGGCAAAATTGCTACTGGTACTGTCTACTGTGTAATCATTTAAACAGTGGTAAATATATTGAGTAAACAGAGGGTCAGCTCTGGACAAAATGTTGTATGTGATATATTACCACAAAAGATTTAAGTGCAGGTATTTTGTTCTGTAGTATAGCTGTTTATACATCACTAAAAATTGTCTAGAATTTCCTTTTTGCTGCAGTCTCTGTCAGCAGAGACATGTCCCAAAAAGGTGTCCTAGATCACTAAACTTGTTTCCCTACCCCTCTTCCAGATTTACACTGATCAATATCTGTAGGTATTGAAAAAAATGCCCTAACACTCCTCTCCCACACAGACACACAATAAACATAATTATTTAGGTAACTCAAATGCTAATGTGGGCTGAACAAACTTTTAGAAACAGATTAAGCAATCTAGTTAAGCAATTAAAAATATTCACAATCTAGTGATGCAGCAATGTCTCGCCAAGCTTGACAAATTCTGTATTTCAGCCATTTATGATGGGAATAGAAAATGTTTGACACCTTTGAGTAAACGTGAGGGCAGAAAGTATTGCAAAAAATTGGTTGAAAGTCAGGCAACCTTTAGAGCCTTTGCAATACATCTTGAAGTGATAATAGGGAAATACTGTTATTGTAGATTCTCTTGCTGGTTGGAACAGTCGAGTTAGAAGGAGGCACAAAAGCAAAAGGAAGATGAGATCAGTTCCAGAGGAGGTCCTGATGTCTCAGAGGAGTGGCTGATGGCCCAGCCATGCTCAGGTGAGTCCTACAGAACCAACAGTTTGGCTTCTTCAGCTGCATTAGGTCTCCGTGCAGCTGAAGGGCAAGTAGCAGTACAGAGGGACTCAGAGCAGTACTGAAAAGGTGGAAATAAAAAACTCCTAAAGGGTTCTTAGTTTCCTCCACCCCAGCATTTGGTGGCAGTGCAGGTTCCAGAGCAATGTGCAAAAGGGAAGATGAAAGTGTTACATGGAACCTGTGAAAAAATTTAGACTCTGTGCTTGTGTTTTGTCTTGCACATATTTTTTTCCCAGTCTCATTTTTGCATTGAGATTGGATTAATTTGGTGCAGGCCAAGTCATTCAAGCAAGATTTTATCATCTTGCTGCTCATCTATCTCATGAAAATACTGAACATTTACCTCTCCTGCTTCAGTATGTGAAATGACTTCAATAAACACTTTAGAAAAATAGATAAAAGTACATTTTCATCTTGAAACTGGCCAAGCAAAATCAATTCTGCATAGATCATGTTTATTAGACACTGGGAAACTGATAGCCTCTGGGTTTAATCTATGAAATTATATACACTCAAACATGCATCTCAGACACTAAAGCAACTCTGCCAGGGCTCACACTGAGATTTGCAAGTGTAGATTTTAAAGTTCTGTGTTTGTATCTTCTTCCATAATATCAATGAAAAAAATGTTTTCAAATTATAATCCAAAACCTTATCCATTTTATTGCAGTTTCCAGGCCACACTACAGAGCTTGTGGAAAGTTTTTCACAAGATCAGCTAGTTGTGTTTCAGCTTTCCTTTTGTGAAGAGCTACGTGCTCAGTACTAATGAATATATAAAGATTCAAAAATTTCATCCAGCTGAGACAGGCATACTAAAAAGAGAGGTAAGCAGAATTTTGTAATAAAATAGTTCATCTATTGAATTTCCAGGGTTATTTTTCCTCGTGGAAATAGAAGTGAAGTTTTTATTTCTCAGCACATAATTCTGAGATGCTTGTTCTCCACCTATATTCTGGTTCTGTGAGGTCACTGGAAGCACTGCCAACATCTTTAATAAAAGCAGGTTGTCACCTTTCATGCTTAAACTGATGTAATAGTGATAGCTAATAAGGGTCACTTATTCAACTGCATGGCTGGAAAAATGAACATTATAGCCTGTAGAAGGCTTAATCTCCTAAACATCAGATACAATTTTCTCACATAGAAATTGCCCTTTCAGTTTGAAGAAAGGATTTAGGTGTTGATTACTTACCTCAATATTTTTCATAAATCACAAAGCAAAAATCATTACCAAAAAAAAAATCCAAATAACAGGAAGATTTAATGCAGTTTATATTTTTTTTCTATATATTTTTTAACATATGTGAAAAATCAAATTTCCTTTAAGACTTCTTGACAGTTTTTAGAAATCCATATTCAGATGTTTTATGCTGTTTTGCTGATGAAATGGAATATATACATTGTTGTGAAACAAAAAAAAATGGTAGCTGACCCTTAGATCTTTCAGAAAAATCTCTTTTATTCATCAAACAGATTTTGAAAGAAAATGAAATTGATAAAGAAGCAAACCAAAACTATTGTTATTTGCTGATAATACTAAAAATGAATTGAGCATTCAGGTATTTGAAAAGAAGCAGACACCAAAACAGAAATAATGTGATGGGGATTCTTGAAACCTCTGATTCAAATGGGGAAAGAATATTGAAGCAGGAAAAAAAATGTCAAAACCCTCCCAGCCAAACTTGCTAATCAGTTAATTGAGAAATACTCACAGAGGAAACAAATTATTCCTTCTAATCAAACATCATTTGCAGAAGAAATGAAATCACATTTAACTGAAAAATGGCACAAAACCAGGTGAACAAAAAGATAAATTTGAGATAATTGAAAAGATAACTGCAAAGTCAGGCAATAGAACACAGATTTGAGGTCTAATCAGTTTTTTGGACGTTTTGAAGCATGGAAGAGTTGGTTCAACAAATTAACATGCTAGGCTGGGGTTAATGGAGACTAATATTGGTAAATTTTTTATCAATGTCTTTTAAAGTTTCACGTATTTTAAATTCATACAGATCCTATTTGGAAAAATAGCAATATTTATTGCACAGGAAAACAGGACCATATTCCCTCCTTTTCTTTAGAAAGACTGTGTCTTTGAAGTCTCAAATGTTGATATTGTAAAATAAATATTAATGACATGTTTCATTTACAAAACGTTTTCTTTTAAGTAAACAGATTAAAACTTTTGTTGTATGTTGGAGAAATATTAGCTAGTTGGGGAACAAAAAATAATAATGATTAAAAAAACAAACCAAACAAACAAAACTACAAAAGGAAAAGAACCTAACCAACACCTCAAACCCAGTTTGTTTGGGCTTTCTGTGAAAGCCTTGAATCAAAGAACCTCTCCTGACTTATACTTTCTAACTTCAAAGCCTCTCCTAATATACACTTTCTAACCAGAAATTGTGAAATAATTTTTAATGCAGATGGACTGAATCTGGAATTCAACGAAACAAAGTATCAGCCAAAGAAAAGCAATGAAAGGGAAAAGCAATAAATTTTCCAAAAGCCTGCACTGAAAGAGATTACCCATGCGAGATGTTTAATTAACTTCTTTTATTAAGTAAATTTACTTAATAAAGTAAACCGTTCACAGCTACTGCGTGTCCTGTTCCCATGGGATGTTGATTCCTGTGCACAGAGCCAGCACAAACAGGACAGCAGGATGGTGGCTGGGGCTACAGCCTGTCTGTCCCTGGAGAGCAGCACAGCCAAAATTCATCAGGACTGCTACAGCCCAGTCTTACAAACGGTGGCATGTTCAGCAGCTCCAAGCACAGCTATTTTTGGTGGCAAAATTAGAAGCAGTGGTAATAAAGGCTTCTTAGCAGCCATGTGCTTTGTCTATGGCTAACAAAAGATTGGTTCAAGTGGTTCCTGGGTGTAGCTCTTCCTATACATCTGCTGTCCATTCCCTGCAAATAAAAGGCCTGCTGACAACTGATCTTATCATCTTGGATAGCAATATCTTTTTAGCCATAAACCAGTCAAATTAATAACTATTATTTCTAAGTTATGTGCAAAATTAAAAATATTACACATCTAGCACACGGAGCTGTTGGAAAGAGTCCAGAGGAGGCCACAAAGATGATCAGAGGCTGGAGCTCCTCCCCTGTGAAGGCAGGCTGAGAGAGTTGGGGTTGGTCAGCATGGAGAAAAGGAGGCTGCAAGGAGACCCTATTCCAGCCTTCCAGTACTTCAGAGCAGCTTACAACAAAAGAGGGAGAGGGACTTTTTACATGTGCAGATGGTGACAGGACAAGGGGAAATGGTTTAAAACTAAAAGATGTGGGATTTAGATTAGAAGTAAGGAAGAAATTCTTTATTCATATGGTGGTGAGGCAGTGATGAGGCCCCAACTGTGGAAGGGTTCAAGACCAGGTTGGATGGGACTCTGAGAGCAACCTGACCTAGAGGAAGGTGTCCCTGCCCATGACTGGGGGGCTGGAAGTAGATGAAGACCTTAAGGTCCCTTCCAAGCCAACACATTCTATGATTGTATCGTTCTACGGTCTGGAAAGAGCTCTGGGCTGGCCAGACAGAAGGACTCCTCCCGCAGTTCCCAAAGCCAGATGGAAGTCCAAAGTTACTCAGTTTTAGTTATTGCTTCTTCCTGACCAGAAATAGTAAGAGGAAATGGGAAATATACACCTCCACTGCAAGCCTTGGATGTAAGAACAGCTCCACGTAACAATAATATTATGATTATTTTTCCACTACCTGAACTATTTTGGAAAGAGAATACAATGTTGTTGCAGAAATAGCAGACAGATGTTTGGGTTAAACTTCTAAGACACCAAAGCTTATGTAAGTTATCAGCATTTACTTTTACAGTTTATTTTTCTGATCTTTATTTGCATGATCACCTCAGTGTTTGAAGGACAAGGACAAGACAGAATTCAAAGTGCTGGATGCCACACCTGAGAAAAGTCAATAATTGCTTTGTTCAGCTTTAAATGCTATAACAATAGCAATGAAAAGATGCATTTTAAAAATTTTATCAACAACATCCTAAGCATGGATGTTCAGATTTCAAGTTCTGCTGATGTCAAAATTAGCACGTGATCTGAGAAAACTCTTCAGATTTCTCCTTTTAGGGAAATTACCCAGATTATTTATTTTTAAACTTTAAAATCTTACCATACTTATTAAAACACCGATTGCAACTTCTGCATTGAAAAAGAATAGATGCAAACTTACTCAGCAGTCAGGGGAAAATATTTCTCTCTAGCACTCAAATATGCATGACAGGAAAACAGTTGCACTTAAATACCTCTCACCAGTCAATCAGGTAACTGAAAGAAACAGCCATGGTTTGTCTAACAGATGTACAGGTCTGGTCTTCATGAGTTTGGAAAGACACTACCATGTCTTCTGGGTCAAATTTGTGAAAATTAAAAGTGGCATCCAAATGTCATAATTGGGCAAGGCTAAGAAACAGCACACTCAGAACTGTCACCATGAATCCAACTGTTGCCCTCTGTACACCTCTCTCCATTTCTGCCATTAAATGGAATTACATTCCTGATACTACAAACCATTTCTGACCAATATAGGTAACAGTCGAGCACGAAACCTTTCAACAAGATCTCCCAATTCACAGTAAAAATAGATGTTTTGCACTTGGTTTAGAGTTAATTGCATGAACTATTACCAATTTTTGCTGTTACTCATGTTTATAATGGGGTCACTGACTATTGTAGAACATTTTAGAGGAAAAAATATTAGAAAGACAGAATAAAGCTTTCCTCCAAATTCTCCTTTATAAGACTCTTTTTCTACTTTACCAAATTCTAATCAGCTTGACTGATTTTCTAAGGTGAGCACTTTTCTAATACAGAATTAGATTTGTGTGTGTTCATGCATGTTCATATGCAAGGGAAAAGAAAGGAAAACAGAGTTTTCCCTTTTTAAAAGTAATATCATAACTTTGACACAAACCTAGTCTAGCAGACCCATCATTTGCATTCCTGAGTAGTGCTTTTGCTTTGATTAATAACTCCATAAAAATTAACCTTCCATGTACCTTAAAGCTTTTCAGTTAACACAGCTCAGTTTAGGTTTGCAAGAAAACTTTCCTGAAGAAGTTTTTTTCCTATTTATTAGTTTGAAATAGGATTTACAACCATATAAATAAAACCTAGAAAAAGTGAACTATCCTAATTAGATAATTCATTAATCCATTTAGATTGTTCTTGAAAGACATTTTAGGAGCATGTGCAAGGAATTTTTCTCCTAACATAAAAGTTTATTCAAGCTTAGAAGCAAACTGGTGAATTTGCAGTGAATAAAATATGAAAATATTTTGACATAAATATAAATACAGAAAAATAAATTATGTAAAATATTAGAAATATAATTTGATTTATAAAAATATTAAGAATGAGGCAGCATTTCTGCTCATAAAACCACAGCATGGACAAACCAGAGTCAATTTATATAATAGGCCCTTGGGGAATGATTATATAGAGGTGCTTCTGGAGGAAAATTGAAACAGATTTACATATCATCAGGACAGAATATAAGCACCTAGATATCTCTGTATTGTAACTAGAGACACAAAAAGAACCAAGATCTGTGTTCTAGAAGAATAATTTTCCAGGTGGAAAAGAAATTAAAGAGAGGAAGAATTACAATGGTAATCATTAACAATGATACCCCGTGAATTACAATGATAATTAACAATTATAATCCAGATATTTATTGAATTTGAAAATGACAAATGCCTTCACATTTTTGTTAGACTGGCTTTGGAGAAAAGCAGTCTTAGGCTGGAAAATATTATTAGGTGGAGTAATAGCAAGTTGGTTTGGGAAAAAAGGAGCAATGGTACACTTTGGATGTCAAAAAAGTAGAGACAAATACCATGTATTTTTTAAATTGCTATAGGAAAGAAAATAATTGTTGAAAGTCAAGCTAGTAGAAGTCTGGAAATTATACTGAAACAAATATCAGCCGTCACACATTTGGAAGATCACCAGGAAAAGCTAAAAAAATCCTTTTCTTTTCCATGCAAGATTGGTGAAACAGAAACTGAAGCATCTGTGTGCTGGAACCATCCACATGGATGTGGAAGCAAAACTTAGAAAAGAAGCATGGGGGTAACAGTCCTGGATGACCCCTGGGCCAGGCTGCAAAGGAACTAAAATGTGAAATTATAAATGCACAAACAAAGTTTGCAAATAACATTAACTAACCTGCTCTACAGGTCTCTAGCATGACTAGAGAAGAGAAAAAAATCATATACTTAACAAAGGACATGTTAAGAAACTGAAATTACATAGTCTGGTTTCAATAATATGTAATCTTCAGGGGAAAGCAGATGGACTTAGAAGTAAATCTATAATTTAACAGGGTGAATTATTTCAAAATACTATTTTACCCTAAAACAAAAAGACTGAGACTTCAATACATCTATTCAGTAAGCCTGAAAAAAATCACTCCTTTAATGAATACATTAAACCAATTCTAAGATATCCAATACTCCAAGCAGATCTTTATCAGTCCTGTGCTTCCTGTTCAAAAATCAGATTTTAAGCAGATAAAACCAGAATCATCTGGGACTAAAATTTCCCCTGAAATTTTACTTGCATTGAAAAGGAGCCTGATGCCATGGTGACTGGGCTATGCTGTCACTATGATGCCTAATGTGTCCAACAGGAAGGCAGGAAATCCTTAAAAGGCTGGAAAAGGAGGGATGGAGAAGGGGCAGAAAGAGAGAGTCAACAGAAAATAAATGAAGGACAGACAAGAAAACCAATGTGAACTTTACTAAGATTTTAAAACAAAGACACAGATAAGTTTCTTTATCATTACAAAGGATGCGTTTACTCAGAAATAACAGCGAGCTCTAAACCACTCCTAGTGTTGTAAAAATAGAACATCTCTTTCCACTGGTTGCCCTATTTCTGGATTATTTTTTTTGTGTACACCAAACCCAATTGCTCTGTGTTGCTGTGACCTGGGAGGCCAGACTTCAGTCAAATCAGGCATCCCTGTGCGACTGCTCGAGCTCTCCTCAAGTCTCACGCAATTAAAAGCATCAATACTGACACACATTAATGGCAAAAAGTTAAAGCGAGGGCTGACTGAGACCATCTCCCTCTCAGGCCATTTCACAGCATTCATAGCACCGTTAACACGCAATTACATTTCCGGGATGCATGGGCTATCAAAACCAGGTACCTGGAACCTACTTCACACCTTTTAACCTCTCATTGCCTCTCCAGCCCGAAACAGCCACCGTGCTTGGCAATTCTGTGTTAGTGCCTCCCCCTACACAAGCAAACTGGCTGGCACCAATTCTGCAGCAAGAAGAGCCAGCTCAGTGAAGCAAGCTGCATTTTCTATGCTTTACTCGTCGGGGAGATACCAAACAACACATTACTGACTACGCCTTCAAGGGTAAGGGCATGTAAATGTTTTGCTAACAGCAGATACCAACCACTCAGTTTCCGGGCTCTGAACCACTTATTTTAATATATAATTATATCCCCCTGACCAAAACGAACTGATTTCATTAACAGAACAAAACATCGAAATTTTAATTCCTTCTGAATCTTATCCCACACTGCATGAATCGAAAATGATTCAAAGTGAAAATTGCTAGTGCGGGGTTGAGAGAGATGCTTCCACAGTGTTTTAGGGAGAACACCAAGGTTTTGAGAGACAGATCCTTGTCTATATCACTGTTTCATTAAAAGGAAATCAGAGGTGTGTTTTCCTATTTTGGGCACACAGTTTGAGCTACCTCAAGTTTCTGGAACTGTTAGCACTGCCCAAATATCAGTCTGAGTATTCCTCAGTAGGAGTGCACTCACCACAGGGCACTTTTAATGCTTTTGAATAAACAGCAGACAGTCACTCATGCCAGCCTCTGATAAGAGCAAAGCCAAGGTGTGCTGCTGAGAAAAGGCATCCAGTTTATCCCTGAACCCACATAAATACCCCTTATTGAGCTATCTGTTCCTGTGACAGCAGACTCCTTGGGCTTTTAGGGTTATTTTAAACTTAAAATTTGTTTGGGTTCTATGGCAATCTGAAATGAAACCTTTCAGTATTCCGGAATAACAACTGACATGGCAGACTTCCCAACTCCTCTGAGTCAGGGATAGACCCTTTGTCATTCAATTTAAGGTATAAATTTCAAGTTGGTTTCCAGGAAGAGTCTTAACTCCAAATGCTGGTTGCATCTGAATCCATCATTAAGCTGAGGCAAATTTTCATTCATCTGGATGAACTATTTCAACTGTTTCGAAACTGGACACATTTCAGGTGAGAAAGGAGGAGGAAAGAAGTGCTAGCCTAGCATTTGAATGGACTGTTAATTTTTCAGTGTAAAAATACTTGTTAGAGAACTTTCAGCCTTGGAGATTTGCATCTTTCTTAGTTCCAGGTAAATGTTGAGAATTTTGATTTTATACCCACATTTTAATTAGTCTTCTAAAAGCAAAAAGGTCAAAATATTTTTTGTCCTAATTTAATAGAGAAGGAAAAAATAAAATTGAGGCTCAAGTCCTTAAAAACGACCTGACCAAATGCTTCAGACACCAAAATACTGTTTCACAATGGAAACTGCAACTGAACTAAGCCACAGTATTAAAAACACTTCATAAAATCTGTTTTCAAGGGCTCAGCATCCTTGTAAAATCAGGTAGTGCACATTATATGTCAGGGCTATTGCTTTAGAAACTTGAGATCATCTTGATGTGCAGGGAGATTGAGTCACTGGTACAGCACTGAAGAATTAAGTTCACTTGAATACTCTGTAGGAAGGAGCACCCCTCTGTTTTCTAAAGCATCCTCTCATGTGAGAGCAGAGCGAGAGGCAAATGTTTTCAGAGATGGGTTGCCCACCTCACAAGCTGAGATGTGGGCAGACACAACAATTGCTTACAAAGCTGCTGCAGGAGCAGAAAAGAATGAATCAGCTCCCCTTACCCATGATGAGGACAAACAGAGACAATCCATGTATTCTGTCAGGACTATTTTGATGAGGCATTGCATTAGACATCACGCAAAGAAAACAACCAACCCCAAACTTCCCAATAACAAAAATACTAAACTACTGCAATAGGATGATGACAGCAACTCAGAAATCCATAGCATTGGAGTATTCAGAGAGTGCAGGCAAACCCCCAGAAAACATAGGTTGAGCTGCATTGTGGAATAGCAATGGAATCAATCAATTTCAATGTCTTTTTTTCTGAACTGTGATTTTAAAAAATCTTCATCTTTTTACAAAATGGAATTGGGAAAAAAAAGTACCATTTTCAGCTTTTCCACCAGCTTCAGCAATCACAAAACATACTCTCCAGTTAATATTACAGCTTATTTATCTACAGACAAAAAGTCCTTTCTTTTTTTTTAAACATGGTCTTGTGTTCTGTCTCCATGTGGTTCTTCACATTTCAAAAGTAAACAGAAACACAAATATCTGCACATAGCTAATGGCAGCTGTGTGCAGCCACCTTATTTTCAGCCAAAGTAATCATTCATACCATTTATTTAATTGGTTTTGAAAACACCATTTTCCTATTTGTAGACATATGGACATAATAACTGCCATTCAAAAAACCCCACTGGTATTAAAGTAAGTTCAGATTCTTGACTATAAATACATTTCTAACATCAAATGTAATATTTTGGGCTGCAAGCTGAAGAAAGAAAAGATAAAACTTGTGTAGTGATTTTGCATTCTGGAATTGTCAATGATTTCTCTGCATAGCAGATCACCACTGGAGTGGGTTTGCCCTTAACAGTCAAGGTTCAAGTTACTGTCTCAAGTCTATTTTACTTTCCAGAACTCAAATTTCATTACTTTAACCTCAAAATAATACTTGAGAGAGAAGATACAGCAGGTCTAATACTTGGAATTTGTTACTGGAGTTTGAAGTAACAAAATTTTCAGCAACTAAATTGAAGTCCAAAATTTTGAGTTAAGTGTGGAGCCTTAACAGTCACTAAACACAGAAGCATATGTCTGTAAAAGGAAAAGGCAAAATAATAATGAAAAATGCTTTGTTCTCTCTTTTTTGGTAACGAAATACAAGGAGGTGTGAGGGGATGAAATTTAGCAGGAGTAATGACTTGGATATGGGAGGGCAGGAAATAAGCACATGGGTTACAGTGCTTCAGAAGAACTCAGGAAAATCACTGCTTTCCAGAGACTTTGGTCATTTCTTGGAAGGAGCCCAGCTACACAACAGATAAAACTGACCAGTGTGATGTGAATTTCACAGAATCACACAATTAACTAGGTTGGAAAAGACCTTTGAGATCATCAAGTCCATTTTGTTGCATTCAATGATAAGTCAAGGAAAAAGACCAGCTCTGACCTCATCCCATTTGTATATAGTCAGTGACTATTTAGCAAGTGGGGAAAAAAGAAAATCACAGTAACTGTATTCTAAGTAAAAATACTTTTTTTTCTTCTGGATGCCCTCTTGTGTTCTTGTGTTTGTCTGGGATGGTTTTTGAATACTTCAATGGTAGAAATGTCACAGCTTCCTCAGGCAGCCTGGGCTTATGGCAGCTGCAGGCAAGTGCAGTTGCATTATAAGTTTTGTATGCAACACTGGTAACTTCTGACTTGCAATTCAGTTTGATTCTTGACCTGCTCATTATCTCTGCAGCAAAGACTCCCAATTACTTTGGCAATAAGTAACCTAAGGACTACTCTGGCATATGCAAATCTCCACTATCTGATCTGAAGAAGGTTGTCAATCAACCTCTCCAGAAAAATAACACTCCTGTCATCAGCTAGAGCTTCTAAATAAATAGACATCCGAGAGAGTTTTACTCATGCAGCTTTTGTAATATGTAGCTTTACTTTCCAAGTTTAATTGGAATTGGAATTTACTCCATATTTACTCTGACAAAAACAGTCATTGACAAGACAATAGCAGCAATCCTCCCAGCCAAATTGGGTCTATTCTTCCCTAACCTCTTGTATTGGGTCAAATTTCAATGGAGAATGGAATTTGGAAAGAAATAATAAAGCATCCCCTTAGGAATTTAAAGGCTATAGAAAGATTTCAAGGGAGCCCTTCCTATTTTTAAAATGCTTTCACAATCACTTTTATAATAATGTTAATGTCCTATTGATATGATCATGTGTGGGTGATTCAGTGACATTTCTATCAATGTGCAAGGTAGAAAGAACAGTACTAAAGAATGAGCTGCCAAGTCTGTGGTTCCCTGAATGTGCAACAATGTCAGTCACAGTCACTTTAGTGCCCTTCTCACTCCTGTCCTGCCATGGAGGACACTCAGCTTCAGCCACTGCCATCTGTCACCTCAGAGAAATGTGTTTTAGAATTTGGTTATATCCTCTGTCATTGATACCTGTCCCAGCCCTGTCTCTCTCCACTGAATATTCCTGGTGGTGCAGAATCTTAAGGGACAATTCCAGTACCACACAGAGTGGCTGAAGCACAGTCTGTTGCAGCAGGTGTCCTCCATGGGCACAAAATCTTATTCTTCTCCTACCCAACCATTTTCCACTTGAGGTCTGTTACACCTTGAATACACTTACAATTCTGGTTGACTTCTAAGAGACCTGAATGAACCCTGGACAGACATCTTAAACACAGCTGATTATCTACAATGATGCAGTTCTCCATGGCCACTACCCAGTGATACCAAAGATTATTTCTCCTGATGAATTTAGGTCCACAGAGAGTTCAGGTTAAACACTCTCGTGGATATACTTCATGCTGCTCACTCACAGGCTGAAGGAGAAGTCTCCTTTACTCTACAGAAGCACGTGGCTCACAGGTATTTACTATTCATGCCACCATGCAGAGTTAGATGTGGAAATTAATGGGGTTAAAAGAAGGTTGCCACGTCGGTTCAAATTTTCAGGGGAAAAAAACCCCCAAAGTATGATTTTGCCTGCAATCAGCCTAAGGAAACATTTCCTAAGCTCTTGGATATGGGTTGCTGTTCTGCTTCATTATGAATTAGAGTCCAGTAAATCCCTAGTACCTTTGGCACAGTCAGAATTATATATATAATTCAATCAAATGTAAAAAAAAATCTGAAGAACTCATATCTCATTCTCACAGGACCATCCTTATCCAATAAGACCAGAATAAAAAAACCCCAATCATTTTGTACTCTGCAGAGGGAAACACAGGCAGAACACCTAATGGGTATTTAACTGGTGCAATCAGTTGGACTATCCTATATTCAATTTTCTGATCAAGAATATATACATATCTTAGCTCTTTCACCTTTTGCTGTAATTCTTTTCCTAGTTTTCTTGGCGAATTTTGAGCCAATTAGTCAGAATTAAGATCATCCACACACAGTCATATTGCAGGAATATAAAATATGAAGCACCATGACCCCTTTTAGATACAGATAAATTTGACAAATATTCAGAGCATCTGCGCATAGCTTGACAGAAAGGTAGTTGTACAAATAATTTAATAAAGGCCATTTAAAAACCCACAAAAGCCTTCCAGATTTAGCAAATTTAGCCAACAGGGAGAACCTAAACATTTCTTCCACTTTCATAGTGACACAGAAGTGTTTACAGTCCTCACTAGCTTCTGTGAAGCTGTCCTCTATTAGCTTCCTAAGAAAATATTTGTATAAACAAACTTATGCATACAAGGGGTGTGAGTGTAATGAAATTATTAAACTGTACTTTGGAGACTTACAGTTAGAAACTAGGAGTGTTTGCCAGAGAAATCTTTGCCATTTAGTGCAAGTAACCCACTCTAACAGCTTCCTTTTTCCTCTTGAAAATTATTTTGGGATTTCCCAGGAGGGGTTCTGTGTCTAGCACCAATTTCTGATCTGCAGAGACATGTGCTGAGATAAAGCAGAGACTCAGAAATTACCCCAGCCTTGTTCTGTTAGGAGTAACCAAGAAATGCTTCTCTCCCCAACTTATCTTGTGTACAATTCTGAGGCTCCAAACATCTTTTCCTATTTTTTTTTCCCCCCCTCTGATGCCTGAACTACCGCCCTTGCCCTTGGTTTCCCACTCCCAGATAAACAGCCTATAAAATTGCTGCAAGAAGCCAAGGGCTGCCTTTCACATAGCCGCAGACAGACTTCCTTTAGTGAACGTGTTCTGCGCGGAGCATCCTCGCCAGCCTCCAAAGGAGAGAGATGATAATGTGATCGCCGAAATGCCGAGAGCTTCCTCCGAGCACAGGCTGCACAGAAGACGGGAGCAAGGAGGCTCTAAAGTCGGAGAGTGCATCACATATTAAAAAGTAACTTTTGGGCAGCGCGTTGCGAGGCTGAGCGGCCGGCAGGGAAGGGGAGCCCGCAGCCACATGGTATATTCCTGCCTCTGCCGCTCTCCTCTCTCTCTTTCGGTCCCTCTCTCCGGCTCCATCCCACCTCCTCCCGCCGGCGCTGCCTGCCCCTCTCCCCCTGCCGCAGGCTGCAGAATGGGACACGCTTGTTCCCCAGCCAGCCGGCAGCTGTCACACAGCGCAGGCAGCCAGCAGCCGGTGCGAGGAGTGAGCCTACTCTGTCATTTAGGATGACTCACTGGAATCTGGCATTAATCTCTCTTTTTCTGATAGTGGACGGAGAACAACCAAAAAGCTACACTGGACTAGACCAAGGTAAGAGATTTAAGTGTCTTTTTTTACCCTACAGCCACCCAAGGCTTCCAGGGTGCCAGGCTGTGTACGAAAGCTGGCACCGGCACTAATTAATTCGGTGGGTGTCTGAACACCTGACATTACATGCCATCAGTGTGTCTTTCTGGTGTTAACCCTGTGTGTACCACCCAGCTACCCCCGGGGGGGAGAGATGGCAGGTCAAAATACAGCCTAGTGACTGCATTTTCACCCCTTAATGCAACTTTCGTGGCTGCACTACCACCTGCTCCCGTGGATACAAGAAGCTTCTCAATATTGCTAAATGATGAGGCTTTTGTGCTGTGCTGCTGGGAATGGAGCGTACCAGGCGTCTGTCATGGACTCCGTGTGGATTCATTCCCACAGCAGTTGTTTCATCACTTTAATGAGTTGAAATTCCACAGTCCACAGAAACGCTTCCCTGTCATTCCCCCTCTCTCTGAGGGCTTCTCCTGTAAACGCGATCCATTTTCGGGCTTTTCAAAAGTAGTGCTTACTGAAAGCACCAGAGCAAGTCTGCTGAAGCACAGGCAGTGCTGCACTACATATTCTGTCTGCATTCCCCTCTGCTGTTTCTGCTGTGAATCCAAAATTCAGCGTTGCAGGAGGGTTTTTGCAAGGACAGTAAATGTCTCTGGCACAACAATTTAAAGTAAAGGGAGAAGCTGTTTCTCCCCATTCTGAAATCCTGGCTAAATATTCTCCTTCCATTTTCTGAGGAGGTACAGTATTTCTAGCAGAGTTATCTAAGCAGGTTTCTGCTGGGGCTGATTGACAGTTTTTAGTTGTGATTTTAATGGAAATCTTTCACTGAATGTCTACAGCTTCATTTCTGTCAATCCAATGCTTTTTAGCAAATGGCTTTCTTTGGAGGGTGACACCTTTAAAATTAACCCAGGATCATATTTTTCTAGACCTATAAACAGAGTATCAGACCAGCTAGTGCACATTGCAGAATCCCATAATCTTACCTTTGGATTTTAATCGTGTAACTGCAGTGGAAGACATTTGGTTTGGTTTACAGGTTTTCTGTACTGTGGAAAAAGTCACAATTGCAACTGAATTTATCTGTGTTTCCTATACATTATGATGGTGTTTCTCTGCAATATCCCACATGTTCTATTTGTTCGGACCTTCTGTGTACTGGCAATAGGTTTATTAAGAGTTGACTTTTAAACCCTTTTTTAAAAGCTGCCCTGACATTACTGCCATGAAAAGGACTCTCTGCTCAAGGAAGATGACAGGGTCCATATTGATCACACCCATGGAGATGACCAAACAGGTAGCAGCAATTAACAAAAAAAACACCACTCAGCTTCCCAGCCACCAAGACCCACAGCCCATTGACCCAGCACGAATATTTTTGGAATGAACTCAAACGTGGCACCAATAAACACTCCCCTTAGCTACTACCCCCTCCACGCACTCTTCAAAATAGATTAGGGGAAAAAAGGGTTCTTCTTTCAGAGAATTTTCAGGAATTTAATATAGAGCTTCGGGAAGAGGTAGGACAACATCTTGATGTGTCAGCATGGATTGTACACCATTTTCCATCAGAATATGGTACAATTTTCCACTTGTAAAAGCGGAAAGCTTTTACCAATGTTACACTTTCAGATTATCTCTAGTCATTTAGACAAGTGTAGAGACTTCGATACTTTTTAAAAATTTACTTCTTTATCTTAACATTTAGATATGTTGCCTGACTGCAAGGCTATCAGATTATATCCAGGGAAAGTAATTCTAAAGTACAATTCAGACAATAGATCATTGTGATTCTATTAACAGTTGATAATATTAATGTGACTTATTTTTAAATTAGTACCTATTTATTGTACCCCAGCTCTTAGTCACTTGCTAGTGAAGCACATGCCATAGTCTCTGGGGTCTGAGCAGCTATTTTTGAGCCTGTCTGGCTAATGTCTAGAATACAAAATTATCCTGTTCACAAGTTGGGCTTTTCTGTGTTATTTTCCTTTCTTCTGAGACATCGGTATATTATCAATTCTCATCTGGGTGGCTCCTTTCAGGTGGAATCTTAGTCCATTTAAATGCAGACAATTTACTGTGATAACAGTTTATTGTAACTTAGCAACAAGAGCTAAAAAAATCAAGCTACAGCCATAACACATGCAAAACTTGTATTGTGCTGCCCTGTACTCAGCAAATTAAACCCTTGAGATAAATGACATTCTAGACCAGTCAGTTTAATATCATTAGCTGGGCTGGCCAGTTGCTCTAATTACAGAAGTCAAAGACTGCAAGAAGCAGCTGCAAGGTCAGCACATGCGAAAGGAGCTGTGTGTAAAGCAGAAAAACATGCTTTAACTCGAGTCTTTTTTGTTGCAAGATGAATTATTAAGGAAACGTATGGCATTCAGTATCACTGACAGAAAAATGGTCTGGCTGTGGTCCAGGTGGCAAGACTTGTATGAGTGGCATGGGGCTGTCACTGGTCTTTCTGTTAAGCTTCATTTCTGGCATAGTATTTTCACCAAAATAAACAAACACTTCCAATGCTATTTCTCTGTGATCAGACTCTTGGGTCATTCATTACTGGTGAGCTCAGTAGTGGAGGACAGCAAAGGAAAATCAGCACCATGCTACCTACTGTCCTATCTATTCTACTTGAAATAGAGAATCCACTATCAATGAAACATGGTCAGGGAACAACAGGATGCAGAGCTGGTACCCTGGAACTGGGAGGAAATATCCCTAAGACAGAGACAGGCTCAACTCTGGAGCACTGCTTGAGCCTAGAAGACTAAACCAGCCACAAACCAGCTAAAAGTAGTCAGGCAGCTGCTCTGATGGGTGGCCAGGGATCCCCTCAGCTCAGAGTTTTACATCCCTCTTGGCATTTCACCTCCAGAAACTGAATTCAGGAGAGGCAGGAGTTTTGCTGTGGTTAGTTAAGTGGATTCAGTCTTAAACTGATTTCATTTAGAAAAGAAAATGTTCAACCAAGTTCTTCTCCTCAAGAAATCAGTTTGTATAGAAGGTTCTTGAGTTCTCTGGTATTTCTGTATATTTCTTTTGAACATAAAGCTCCACCCAAAATGAAGAGCTCTAAACAAATCAACAAGGTTTTACACATTAGGAATGAACAAGCTCTTGATAACAACCTCTGGAAAGCTATCAAATCCATCCCAACTACTTGATAAACCATATTCTGCACAGAGGCCTGCAAAAATGGATTAAGTTTCATCTCCTTTGAAACAAACACACTTAGCCACATTCATAGGTCTCCATTAATGTCACTGTAACTCCAGCAGCTGTAGATCTATTCCCTGCACCCTGAACAGAGTCAAGGTTGCCTCCTCCCCACTGCATAGCACTTGGCTATAAGGTAAGCCAACTGCACCTACAAGTTACACTTTGAATGGTTCTATTTATCATAATTAAGATGGCATTTCAAGTTGAATTTACACAAGCCCTATTTTTAGAATAGAGAACACTTTGCACACTTGTTATATTGCTTTCCACGACCTTCTTGTGACATGGTCTCATCAGTTAAGATCAAATCTAATCTTAGTCTAAGACTGAGGATGTTTATGGGGTTAAAGTAAAGCACATATGTGACTCAAAACAGGCAACCAACCCTCATGATTAGGCATTACCTTTGAAGGAGAGCATTTTCTTTAAGTAAAGAAGTCTTGGAATTATAAGATCATAGTACATTCTGAATTGGAAGGGACCCATCAGGGTCATCGAGTCCAGCTCCTGGCCCTGCCCAGCACCATCCCCAAGAGTCACACCACCTGTGCCTGAGAGTTGTTCAATCCCTTCTTGAACTCAGCCAGCCTCGGAGCTGTGCCCACTGCCCTGGGGAGCCTGTTCCACTGCCCAGCCACCCTCTGGGTGAAATACTCTTTCCTGGCATCTTTCAAACACTCTGTAAGTTAGTGATGAATGTGGATAAGAAATATTGCTTTCTTTTCCTTCAATTCTTGCATTTTTCAACCAACTTTACCACACTCTTTTAACATTTTCAGTCCAACAGAATTTGAACGTTTGACCACCAACACTGGTGAAGGGTACATCCAACTGAAACATAATGGAGTAATGTTACAAATGTGTAGTGTATCTCAGTATATATGTGTGGAAATAGTGTCAGAATCTAATATAAATACAAGGTAATATGTCCAATTTCAATCACAACTGAGTTTGAACACACTCTTCTTCAAAATAAAATCAGGAACTTCAGGTTTCTGTTTAATGATTTTCTTAGAAGTAATTATTTTTCCATTAAGATCTATATTATTTCTGTATTTATTTAATCCAGTGGTCTGCATTTTAATTAAACATAGATTATGCAGATTCCAAGGCACCATTTTAGTTCTTTCTTCCTCAAACAAAATAAAAACAATATTGTGTTCAACACAAAGTAGCTTTTCCCATACTCAAGCTTTGTCAAATAATCTGGATTTGTGAAAACTGAAGTCTTTAAAATCTGAACCAACAGGAAAATACTTTTTTTCTTCTCTTTCATTTCATTTACATGTGAAAAGTCTTTTCACTCAATATCAGCTTGCTTGTGTTCCTTGGATTGTGATTCAAATCCCAAAAATTATGAGGAAGCTAAGTATGCTAGACATGTATTCTCTTTAAGTTTTGAGACAATTTCATTACTGAGTTGTTGTCTAGTTTAGGAATGCTGTGTTGAAGACCATCTGTGTGAATAAACTAACAACTGTCCAATGGGAAACACTTCTGAGAGCACATTCTCTAGAGCAGTTCTCCTGAATGGCACTTCTGAAATGGATGTTAGACATAATCCGAATTTTCAGCTATGCTCATCAAAATATGTATGGCTTTTCCTTCCTATTTCTCCTGTCTTTCCCAATCTTTTCACGTTAATGGTGTGTATTTCAGAAAACTGTTCTTATTCCTTGGGGCACCAGCAACGCTGGGTAATGTTTAGCAAAATATGCATCATCCAGCTGTAGGTTACACAGAGGACAATACCAGGATCCACACGGTGCAGCAACCAGAGTAAAAGCCAAGTAAACTGTTGATTTATAAGGAAACATGGAGCCTGGAGCCACAGGGTACTTGAAAACACGTAGCAAACTATTTTTTGTGTTGTAGAGATACTGGAGGTTTTTGGGACAAGATAAATGCATTAAGACGTACAAGAGCACAAAGTGTGTGGTGGTAACAGAAAATGAGATACATAACTCTCTGTTAAAGACTTCTTTCCAACTTGTGCAATGAAAAGACTCAACTTTTTTCCTAAGCTGCAAACATTACAGATTCTGTCACGACACTCAAAAAGATAAAACACTCAAAAATCTGTGTTCTGTATACACATACATGTGCATGTGTGACACCATAAAAGTTCCAGATCCTAAAGAAGCCAAGAACCACCTAGAGAAGCCAAATACTACCACAGCTTTATGAATCACATTTGAGGCAGGGTTCTAGGAAAATAATAAATTTAAATAAGCATCCTCACATAAATAGATCTTTGAGCAGAGTAGCCTTTCTTCAGTTCCTAAACACCTATAAACTCTGCCTTCCTCACAACTTTACAATCACTACTGTGCCAGGTCTAATACACTGAATATACAATAAACAAGAAATTATCCCACAAAACTCCAGGACACAGTTCAGGTCATGAAGCACACAGTGCCCTGCCATGCCAGGACACAGTTCAGGCTTCCTCCCTGGGACACCCCCGGGGTGTGTGCAGCAGAACAATGCCCTACCCTGCCAGGAGCCACCTGGAACTGTGCATATCCCATCTACTGCTCTTGGAGAGCAAAACAGAGCAGAACTGGGCCAGGACAGAACTAAAATAGACAACCTCTATGTTACCAGGAGCTGCAGAAAGCACCTACTGTGTTATATTTGTTAACTTCTTTATGGCTGGTGGCTGTTTTGAGAGGAAAGGAAGCAATGTAGAAAGCCTTGCACTTCTAAGAAAGCCAAATACTGCTACAGTTAGTTTCTTCAGGAGGGAAATGAAAGAGTTAATTAAGCCTGCTGTCTGTGGTTTGAAATATTAACTTGACATTGGTGTTTATCTCGTGTGAAACAGCTTTAATGATTCTATTTACGCCTTTACATTTCTCTCATTGTCTTGCTCACTGTCCTCTGTTGCCACTAGTATTATTACACTTCCAGTAGTAGTAATAAAACAATTACTGAGCTGCTCTGCTGTTTAATGAGTTTGAAACCTCAGGAGCTGTAAATAATTAAGTTGGATTTTTGTGCCTGCAATAAAGTTTGATATTTGATGAAAAAAAAAAAAGAAAAAAAAACCCCTAAACTAGCAGAAAGATCCATAAATATTGAAGTCAAATGGGACCACTGAATGAGTCTGACGTCCTGTATATCACAGCAACCCTGTCATTTCATCCAATTTTACCAGTGTCAAACCTAGTATCTTATATAGATAAGTCCATTATTATAAAAATAGTTTCAGATCTCAAAAATTATAATACAAGCTGCAAGTGCAGGACCTTACAGCTGCTGATCACAACAGAGTGGGATCATTCCTGTCTCTTCACACCAGCTAACCTAAAGCCCCCTACCTTGCAGCACATTCATCCTGTCTAAATGTGGCAATTTAATCTCAAAATGCATTTCTCACAGAAAACTAAGTGAAACTTTAAAAAGAAAGGGAAACTGGTTAGAAGACCTGAGCTAAAATTCATCAGAGATGACATGCGCTTCTACCACTTGTTATTAAAAAAAACCCTCCAAAACTTATAATTTCAGAAGTCTCAGGAAAATTGCAGCCACATCACACTACTAATTTTGGGGGTTTCCTGCCTCAATAATGTATTTTTTCCTCAGCATTGTTTCTTGGGTAACATAATGGGGAAAGAGGCATAACTGCTGGGTTTAGCATTAATCAAAAGATTATCAGTGCTGCACCTCAAGAGGTAATTGTTAATGTTAACTCTGTGCAATTTCTTGCAAAGAGAATGTATAAAGTTTTCTGGAGCCAAATGTATACATAACATAAAGGAGTAAAAAAAATGGAAGGATGGCTTTTACACAGTAGGAAAGAGCTGGACAAAGAGAGACAACCCTGTGCAGCATTATAGTGGGATTTACAAAGGAAACTCCTCAGTTCCCTCAGCACTCCCTACAGCTGCCTGAAGAATCTGTTTGCAGGATTGCTTCTGCTAATGAACACAATGAACACAACTGAGGCAAAAAGGGAGCAATAGAGCACATGTGAAAATGAAGGAAAGAAATAAGGGAAGGGAAAAAGAAAAGAAATAGGTATTTTCTCCATCATTACTCTCAACATTTCTGACACTTATAGTGGATTTACAGATGACTCAATAAAGAAATAAGGATTAAGATAAAAATGAATACCAAAGAAAACAAATACAAATTACAGAATTGTTAAGATTGGAAAAGACCTCCAAGATCAAGTCCAACCTTTGGCTTAACACTACCTTGTGAAACAACCCACAGCACTGAGTGCCACATTCAGTCATTTCTTGCACACTTCCAGGGATAATGACTCTACCACCCCCCTGGGGAGCCCACTCCAATGCCTGACCACCCTTTCAGTGAGTAAAGAAATTCTTCCTGATGTCCAGCTTGCCCTGGTGTAGCCTGAGGACATTCTCCCTCATCCTGTCACTGGTTGTCTGGGAGCAGAGACTGACCCCCTGGCTACACCCTGCTTTCAGGGAGTTGTACAGAGTGATCAGGTCTCCCCAGAGCCTCCTTTTCTCCAGGCTGAACACCCCCAGCTCCCTCAGGTGCTCCTCACAGGACTCATGCTCCAGACCCTTCACCATCTCCCTCCCCCTTTTCTGGATACACTCCAGCACCTCAATGTCCTTCTTGTAGTGAGGGGCCCAGAGCTGGACACAAATGGAATGAAACAAAGTTCCAAATACAACATTTAGGTGATGCAACAGGTGTCCCCTCCCTGAAAGCCAGGGCTGTGCTATGGTCCCCTACTGTGGGCAGGAACTGGAACTCTTGTCTCTAGATCTAAACCTTCTGCCAAGGCATCTGCCCCTTCAGCTCACAGCCCTGGTGCAATGGGAGGAGGGATAATGCCTGCTGGAGGTGAGCTGGGTAGGGGTGAGGGCTGATGCTGTTAGAGTCCAGACACCACAGCAAAACATGGCTGTCACTGACATTACTTTATGGCACACTGCAAAATCAATTCAACACCTTTCATCGCCCTGTCAATCACATTCTGAAGCACTGTGGGACAAATGGATTTTCTCTGTGACAGTGGGATAGGGATCATGAAATCTGATCCTTCTGTTGGACAGTTCAGTACCCATAAATTGTCAAGACAGGAGAAGCCACAGGGCATTTTAGTCTCCCACTGCCAGTGCACAAGGGTGTCCCTCCACAAGGAACAGTTTGTCGTAGATGGTGGAGGTATGGGACAGTGATTTTTGAGAGGCACAAAAGAAATAAAAGGACATGGTGCAAACACCTCCTCAAATATACTGAAGTAGTACAGAACTGTAGTCTGCTGGAGAAAGAAATACTGAAGAGAAGAAATGTGGGTGCCAGTATATCACTAGTATAAAAGTGGAAAGCTGTAGAACTAAGTGGGGATTTGATTTTCACCTGTTGTGACTCAGAGCCATGCTAAATCATTACAACCTCTTTTCACTGAACATCTTAGATTGCTAGAGCCAAGCTTTCTATGCCAGTTAACCTGCTGGGGATGAAAACTTCTGTGATACTAGCTGAGCATTTCAAGTGAGGAAAACCAAAAGAAAAATCAACAGAAAAGCAATCCTATCTATCATCAATGTATAGTCACTAAATAACAGCATTGTTTTTACCTTCAGATCTGCACTGTTAATTCACAGTGACTAATATCCCATTCATATAATGCTTCTTGATATGTTTTGACAGCCAGAAAATTGCTCCTCTGCCTGAAGTTAGGAAACAATTTATTTTCTGAGGTGAAAATGTAAATACAAGGCACCGCAGCAATAGCCCAGTCATCCTCTGGTAAATATGAAAATTAGTGTTACATACATATGCCCCTCATTAAGAAACCTACAATCATACATGTTTGTGAGTACTAAACTGCTTAGAAAGTAGAGGCTAATATTGCTAAAATGTTTTTACTGTTATGACAGCACAAGCGGGACAGGCACAGAAGAGAAGAATAAACGAAACTTTTTCAAATAACAGATGGTATGGGAATTGTCCCAGAAGTAGGGTAGAAGTAGTAAGGAAATTAAGTTCAAGGTCCTCACTCTGGAATATAGACTGATGCCCTGTAAGTGGTATCTCAGCCTTCTGTAGTGAATCTTGTGTAATTCTATGTTAGTAAATCCTGTGCTTTCATCACCCACCCCTCAGTTCTGATCACTGCCCAGGCTCTGACTCCAACCTGCCAGCTCTTACTTAGGCCTCTGTGAATATAAATAACCAAATGTCTCCAACAGGCCAGGCAGCAGCTGACTCCAGGGTTTTAAAGGTCAATAATTTCTTCTTAAAAATCGATATATTTGTAACTGGTGTAAAAAGCTTCCAGCCTAAAAATGTGCTTAAATGGACAATCCAACAGGGCTTTTTTCCAAGCCACATGAATTTTAACAAAACTTGTCAGTTTTCAGATTGCCAGAAGGCCTTTTATAAAGGATGGGGAATTCTGAAGATTAATTCTGCTCCTTTCCAGGAAACCACTCCTTCATCATCCCCTATTCACAGTTTATCACAGACAATGGATACTATTCCACTGTGATGACTCAGGTGCATTGAAACAGGAAAAGTGTGTAAGCAATAACCAAAGAATGGCATTTTGCTGTGTCAAAGGGAAGCGAGCATGGTGTGCTTAGTTTCCCTGAAAGGAGCATTTTCTTTTAGCTCACTCTGCTCTCCAGCCATTTCTGTAAGAGTCATCACTGTTTCAAAAAAAGAAGGGATTGTCTGTAATCCAAGAGAAACGGTTCAAGCTAATGCCTTCCCCCCACTTGTATAAATGCTTGTGCAATAAATAAATATCTGAGTGGAATCACTTGCTCTTCTCCTAGAAACTATTTGTTTGGTAAGCTACGATACATTTAATTTATTATTTATAGACCTAAGCTTTCACATCATAATGAGCCATATCAAGCAGACTTGAATACTAGTGTTTGAAATAAGTGTGACTGAGAAACATATTGGGTTGAAAAGAATTCAGATAATTTGATTTCCCTTTGTGCTCCATCTTTTACTGCCTCCACAAGCAGCAATAATTCAGAATAACTGCTACCTAAAGAAAGCCTTAAAAGAAAGGTTACAGCAGGGCACAGCTCATGCAAGCAACAAGTGCCTACATGAAAATAGGTCCAAGTGTTGCCCTTGGTTAAGATTTTTAGACTCCAAGACAAGACTCATAATTCCCTTGTAAGAGGGGCTCACAGAAAATAGGCTAGGGACTAACACAGGACCCACAGCAACTCAGTTCCCTAAAATTAGGTCAGCACTGGTCTAAAATTAGATTCAATGTTCTGCTGACCGAACTGAAAAGAGGAGGAGTAATTTTTAATCACAAATTCTTGAGGGTAATGATATATCTTGCTGGAAGTCACCAAATACAGGCCGCAAACTTGCACAGTGGTTGGCTCCTTCCTCTTCCCAACACTGCTAGAGCTCATTTGAAGCCTGAACACAACCAAAACTTATAAATTAACTACGAGGGGCAAATTGTTTCAAGTCAAAACATGCAGCAGTCCTTAGACAAATGATTACACTCTATACTTACATTTAGTATAAGACTTATTTATCTACTGTAATTGATTTCTCAATTAAATTGTCTGATGAAATTGCTTTGTCAGGGGGCATGGGGGGCTGGGAAACTAAAAACAGAAAAAAAGAACAACACACGAAACCATAGCGTACTTCAATTCAAATTACCCAAACATTACAAATAAGTTGGTGGAGATTGTAATTATAAAAACGTATGAAGTAGCAACCTTGGAACATACTGAACAGTGATCTTGAACAATAACTTTCTAAAATCAATTCTAACCATCTATTGTCTTACAATGCAGCAGATCTGAGGCTTAGAAATTAAACTCTGGGGAGAAACAAACGCTGCATTCCAGTAATGAACAAGCTGACCTTGTACTACAGAATCACCTGAGCAAAACGTTGGACTCAAGCAATCAGAAAGAAGGCAACACAAAAAACAATGCCCACTTCTACCTTATCAGTATTGCAGGACTATTTCAAAATACTTTATTATAAACTTGTTTGACCTACAGTAATAGTCTGATCTGCAGCAAATTGTATTCCTACCCACGCCACTGTTCAGTCCCACTGAGGGCACATCCCCTGTGGGTCCCTCTCCAGAGGGCTGGGTGCACAGACTGACTCAGGGGATCCTGCTGACTGCAGCCAGCAAATGCAGAAATCCAGAATGATGTCCAGAGGAGCACCTACTGCACTACAAGTCCAGAAAAGCCATTTTGTGTATTGCCATAATGGGTATGGATATTGGAAACTGCCAAGGTTGTAAAGCAGACCTTGACGACTCTGGGACAGAATTTCCCTGTGTACCTGGGGAATAGGCTAACCAGTGAAATGTAGTATTTTGTTGGTTTGCAGACAGAGTTATTCCAGAAGCTCAGCATGAAATAATCTAACCTGAATGTGTCAAAGACTTGGACAAAAAGAATTGTCCAATTCCTCCAGCACCACAGTATGGCAAAAGGAAGGCCTACCCAGTAAAAAAAGTCTAAAAATTACCTTCTCTCAGCCATCTAATATCAATACTAGTTCATGGTTAATAAATGACAGGTTAGGAAATAAGATCCTGGGCTACTGGCCTGGGTCACCCTGGAATGGAGATTCTTAATGCTATTGTAAAGACTGTCTAGCTGGAAATGTAAATTGCAAGGAGTGTGACTCCCTCATTCTGCAGAGCTCGTACAGCACATCAGAAGAAGGTTAATGAATGCCAGGGTGAGAAGCACTAATGAGATCAGTGATTTGAAGAGATCTGGCTTTTGGCAGCTAGAGAAACATGTACTTTCCTTTCATATGATCACTGACTAGGAACTGAATTCCCAGCCAGGTCTCTGCTGAGATGCTGAGTTATGGGGGAACTCCTCCAGCCTGTGCTGCCATAGCTTTTGAGGCTTTACCATACAACTTCAGATGCAAATGAATAATCACATTATTTCCCTCAGCGTCCTCCAGGGGCAATATAACAGGTACTTGCAATGCTGATGCCTTTAAGCTTTCACAGCAAACTTCCCCGTGCAGGCTCATCCCCTGCTGTGTTCCAAATAGCTTATGTGAAACCAGAAATAAGCAGCTACTGAGGGGAGGGACAGTCAGGGACAATGGATGCCATGACCAATCCCTGCAATGAGGCAGCACGCCAGGAACAGCACTGTATGTACGTGCATTTATTGCAGGTGGGTCAGCCTCAATGAGTAATGCAGTGCTAAAATGCATGCTGGTTTATCACAGACTGCTGGGAAGCATATTGTTCTCATACCTGCTGGGGATCTGAAGTGCCAGTTGTGCTTATTTTCTAAAACTTCTTGGGTGAAGAGCTTGGCAATCTGCATGGGGTGTTTTGTGGCTGATTAATTTTATAGATATTGCTAGGTAAGAACCCTCTAACTCACTGAATCCAACAGCAATTTTAATCAAACTCTAGTTGCTTGCTGATTTGGAGACATAGGGTGCCACTTTATTGGCTTCTATAGGCTGCTTGCTCTCCCTATATATAAGTAGTTTAGAGAAACCTTCTGGCATACCTGTTTCTTTCCAGAAGAATGGACCTACACGAGGGCTTAACTGCAAACCTCAAGGTTTCATACAAAAGCAATTTAAGAACAGTGCAGCTAATAGATTTATACTCCCTTTTTTTGGTAACTTTCTAACATGATAGCAACTACAAAAACAAACTTCAAATTTGAAAACAACTTGCAAACTGAAACACAAAATCCAAGTATGACAAAAAAAATTACTTGTCTTGTAGACTACTTACCAGGTTGTGGAATGTTACAAACAATCCTGTCCTGTAAGCAGCCAGTTAATATTGCAAAATATTCATGAACCTGTGCCTAGCCCTTCAAGGAAATGTGAAACTGAATGTGGATTTGTAGCAAATTCTGTTTCAGCATCATGATCAACAAATAATACTGTGTGGGTTCCTGGGTCTGCTCCCTTTCTATAATCTACACTTTTCTATAATCACATTGTGTAAATCAACAAAAGCAGCTTCTGAGCCCCTGCTCACAGTATGAGAGCAGTAACTACATGAATCCAGTGAATCTCTGAAAGTCTTTCTCCAGAGGGGGACTTCCTTTTGTCATCTGATGCAGCATCTTTGTGCCCAGACTCATTTGAAGGTGTCTATGCTTCAAATCTTACAAAAACTTTGCAATTAATATGTTTTCTTAATTCCAGTTTTAGATCCAGTATAATTTCCCCTATATGGTCTGTACAAGCCCATAGATTCTTTCAAGATCAGGGTTTTATCCTCTTGAGTTTGCAAGAGTTTTGGGTGGGTATCTTTGTGCTTTAATGTTTGCTACTTTTTCCTAGATGGCATATTTTATGTCAGAGACAAAGAATTAGCTTCTCTGAAGGGTTCTGTTTATTTTTTTTTATTGGTTTTAAGTTATATTGTCCACTGAGGACACACACATTATGAAGGACTTGAAGTAGCGATAAAAACTGTTTCAAACCAGGACAAAGAAGACTTTTGAAAACCCGATGACTACACAAAACATAAATGAAAAGTTATTTCTATGACTATTTTTCTTATCATTGGGTACTCAAATAGCAGCCTTGAAATAAAAACTCAGAAAACCCTACTAACAGCAAAGGACTTTGTTGATCAGCCCTACAGAAAGAAATGGGAAAAAAGCCTTGTACTCACTAAAACTGAGAGATATAGCTCATTAACTAAACTATACTACCTCTGACAAAATTACAATTTTCTGAATTCCATGCCTTTCCCTAAAGTAGAGCATATGATTCCATGGATATTGTGCAGATCATGACATTGCTTTAGACACATTGGCTGATCATCCCTTACAACTCCTAGAGCAGAGGCAGCACGGAGACTGCCATGCAAATGCACAGGTTGTGCCAGCCTGCAACATCCACCCCAGATGTTTTCAGTAACTTGTACTACAGCTCCAGCAAAGGACTGCAGGCTCCAAGAGCCTCCAATCCAGCTCTCTCAAATGGATTCAAACTGTCTTAGCTACATTTTACTTTAAAAGCACAGGTACAAAATCAAGTCATCAAGCTGAAGGTGTATTTGCTGGCTTTACCTAAGCCCTTGTTACACGTGCATTGCCTGTGATAAGCCAATTAGGCTCTTCTGAGACCTGATACCATCTGTTGGAACCACTGGCAGCAGTGTCTCAGCCCCTCAGTGGGTTTCACGTTTTACCACTCAGAACTCCCAACTGCCCTCCCCAGTGACAGAATGAAACAGAAAAGAGAAAAGCTTTAGTCCTTTCCTACTGTGAAATGAGGAATGAGAGACAAAGCATGCATTTGTGAATGTGTGAAGTCAGTTCTTGCATTTCCACACTCGCCGCGCTTCTGATTTTACCTTGAAGAGATTAAGGTTTTCTGTTGCCACAGCAACCATGTTAACAAATAGCAGCATAGCTTTTACACAAATGATGTGATTGTCAGGAGTTGGAGACAGTCTAACAGGCTTTTTGTTAGACCCCCCCCAAAATACACACTTTTTAGCTAAAACAAATACATCACTTTTCTTTTATGTATTGTATATTTCTCATTTCACAACAGCAAAGGTTTTTGTTTGTATAGGATATACCTGTACCAAGAGCCTCTAAATTTGATATACCTTATCTTTTGTGCCTTAGGAAGGCATCACATGATTGCAACATTCTTTAAAAGGCATAAACTGATTTGCATTAATGCTTCTCTCAGTGAGCTAACTGGGGGGCTGTAAATACAGCTCCTGTCTTCAGGATTACCTAGCAATTTTGCTGCTCTGAAGGGGAAAAATAAAAGTAAATGAAGGGATAATCTTCACCATCAGATGGAAGGGGGAAGAGATTGTTCTGTACATCATTCAAAAATTAATGATGAATCGTTGCTTCTTTTAAAAAGCAAAGATTTATAAAAGTTAATTCTGCAGGCTTCAACACTTGAACATTTCCATTGCATGCATTTAGATTAAATTACTGATAGTCCACTACAACAAATATTATCTTTGGCAGATTTTACTTCTAGAGAGGGCAAATTTTGTTTTTAGCTGAAGCATAATATCAAGAACAGCTGCACTTCTTTGGTCCCTCCCATCTTCATACTTTCCTTCAAAGCACTTCAAGTATCAGATATTAAATATCAAGTATTAATTGGAAATACAGCCACATTTCAAGGATGAATAAATTAAGATTCCACCTCAAGGGGATGGGAAAAGTCTGGGGCATAACAAACCATAGACCATGGTAAACAAGAAGAGGTGATTAGCTATTCTGAACACCTAAGCACTTGCTCAGCCTTTTATAAGCTGAAGAAGACAGATAGAGTTCCCCAAACAATGTCATATTTAAAAATTTATGGATCTGTTTAAATACAACCACAGTGTATTTGTACAGACACTTGCCTAAAAATCAGCCACAAAATTTAGGTGGCTGAAGTATCTTTTTTGAATTCACATCTCATCTCCTCAGCCAAAGCAATGACTTAGCTCCTGCATTAAATTTACTTTCCACTTCACACAGCTATTATGCTAGCTCAAAAAATGGCTTTCTTCCAAACTCTTAACTAACACCATGTCAGAAACTGTTCAATAGCATTGCTCTCTCTTGACACTCAGCAGACAGCATTTTAGACTCTAGTTACACATTTCCACTTCACTGTCCATTCCCACCTGAGGGAGATACTACAGTCCTGAGATACAATTATATGGCAGATAGTAGAGGTAAACTAAATTAAATTAAGTCCTGTTTTTACTTATTTTGTATCAAACAAATACAGAGGGGAAGGGTCTACTCTTGTTACATACAATTTCCTTTTACTCCTACAGTAAATCCTGTTTCCACTGGGCACCTTTCATCCATATCTGGTTGGTTTGGTTAAACAAACAAGCCATAGATAAACTTCAGCTGTTTAAGCCCATTCTGCTCTTTTTTACACACATGCTACAAATCCAAGATGAAATAGGTGATCCTAGGAAGACTAATTTCTGAGAGTTTTCTCATTCCCTCCCGTATTAGCCTCCCAAGTCTCTGGAAAGGGTTAGAAAGATCAGCTTCAACATTTTGAAAATTTTAGCAGCAAATATTCCTTGCCAATAGCAAAGGAGCCACCAGGGCAAATCTCCTTTTTTTTGTCTTTGCAAGCTGTATCACCCTTGCTAGGATAAGCAGATGCTTATTTCACCTACCTTTAAAGCTGACTGAGCTCTTTATATGTTTTATGTGTCTCTGGTAGGCAGTACCTTGGAGAGCCTGCATGAGCCAATCACACTCTGTGCTTATTTCCATTGGGATTTCTCTCCCAATATATTCTAATTATGCCTAAAACATTTATAGAACAGCTTCCATTTTAAAAAAGAGCTCACAAGCCTAATATACCATAGAGCAGATTCACTTCACCTACACCAGGCACACAGAGCAGTTTGACAGCTTTCAGTTCTACCACAATGCACATTTTGAGGATTTCTGTGAATGAAAAAAGATATGCCCACCTAACACTTCAGAGAGAATTTAGATAGATATATATTAGGCTATAACTGTATAATATGGGGTGATATTCTGACTATAAGGACTAAAAACTACCAAGGGTATAAAAGTGTCAAATGGATGTTAAATGTCCATCAGCTTAAACTGTATTGATTTTACATCTTACTAACAGTAGCTTTCACAGAGTAGCATTCTTCACCAGGGTTGCTATAAGGTTTGGGGTTTTTTTTATTTTCTTTGTTTAAAGAAATTGGAACTTCTCATAAGACATGTAATTGAAAAAGATGGAATGCTTTCCAGTCAAGAATGAACATTTTGATTTATAATGAAATGTGCTCCACAATAATTAGTAGGCCAGGGTAAATAAGTGGGACAGGCAAGTCTCTATTTCAAAACTGTAAGAAGTACCTCTTGAGACCACATTGCCTGTTTTTAGGAAGGTTCCTTTCCTAATACAAGAAGTGAGAGAGGTTTTTGCCAGTGCCTCTGTGCTGCATGGTTCAAGCTTAACTGTGGTGTGCACTAGATGCACTTTCCCTGGGTTTCCCAGGAGTTCTAGATGGTTCTAGGCTGCTTTGGAGGAGAGCTGGGATAAGCGTGGAGTGATATGGCTCAAGGTTTTCACCTCTATTTACTTCACACATATTGGAATTGCAAGGCAAGTGTCTGAAATAAAAGCTTACAAGGGCAGGGGGGCCAGACATATTCAGCACATGCAATAAAAAGGGTTTTCTGCAGCTGCTTTTTCTTCCAGATGTGACTGGTCACAGGCAGACAACCTCATGTCAGAGTTGCAAGCAAGACCTAAATATTCAGACTTTCTAAGTTCAAGCAGAATATCATACACTGAGTAACTCAGAGACCTTGGCAGTAGAACATCAAACTAAACCATAGGAGGACTAAAAGTGTGGCTTGACAAAAAGTTATTCTTTAGATGTACCATGCTCTGTCCATGCCACATAGTGTAACGCTATGCAGAGACACCCAAACAAACCTAAGCATGCCAGCTAATAAATTAGCTGAAGTGCCTTAATTACTTCCCCATCCAAGTGCATGAATTCTTTTGAGAAGCTTCTTGCTGAAATGGTAAGTACAGTCATACATATATATATATATGACACTAAATTATGTCCCAAAGATTTAGAGCAGTAGGCAGCTTTGGCAGATTTCAGATTTTAAGAAAAATGAAGAAAAAAATAAGCCCTTTGACTTTTGTAACTAACTGCCTGCCCACTGCATCAAATCACTCTATATGAGAAGTCAGTTAGTATTGGGTTTTTTATTTATTTGAGAAATGCTGTTTTGGTAATTAAGTAGAAGTGCACATGTGGCATGTTCAAGGAATTTTTATTGTGCTTGAGAAAGAAGCCAGGCTAATACAGCCATGGAAATTGAACCACTCCATTAAAGCAGAGACAAGTATAGCATGGATAGTAGAAGTGCAAGCTGCCTCCACAGCTCTGACAGCCAAATTACATCAATCACAGCTACAAGGGGATGGATTTAAGCAAAGCACTGAATCTCTCCAGCCATAAAAACTTGGCCTTACTGAGTGCTTGTCAGGGAGTGCCAGCTGCATGGCAAGGGCAGCTGCCCACGAGCCATCAGGTAGACCCATCAGTTTACTGAACACCAAGAGCCAAACAGATGACAGATACCAACAAATTTTTGTCATAATAACCAGAGGCAAAAAGATTCTTCATGCCATTACTAATCTTGTGAGCCCTTTTGTTTTGTTATTTGAGCAGACACCCATAAGAGAGATGCTGGTCCCCAGTTTCATAACTTGTTGATGATATGTGGAAAGCAGAACTTTATTCAACCATGCACAGTCCTAACCTTTGCTACTATAGTTTTTTGCTGAGTATCTTTAAAAGACATTACCCCGGTTCAAGACTGCTACTGCCCAATTTTTGTTGTTCTCATTTCTGTGCCAAGAAAGAGGAAATCACCATCAATGTTGCAGGTCTTCCTGCTATCTCAACATGCACAGAATGCAAGACCTCTTGCAGAGGACAGCAGTAATATGACAACAGAGAGAATTTAGGAATACTAGATTCTTCGCCTTTTTAGCTCATTTTTCATACAACAGATATTCCTGAGTTTTGTAAACAGTGATATTAAGGCCCTTCCCAGAAGCCATGAAATAGTGCAGGAATTTTGGTGGATTCAGAAGTGGAAGTTGAAAGGAGAAGACACTACACCACCCCACCAGTCTCAGTCTCTCTCACACAGGCAAAACTCTGCTGAGAGTTACACCCCGAAACACATTCTGATGCTCACCAGCAAGAAGCAGCCTGGGCAGGGGGGCTGGAGGGGCTGGGTGGGGAAGGGTACAGGAACAACATGGAACAGCTGCAGTATTTCATCACCCTCTCAACACCTGGGTTCAAGTCCCACCCTCATGACCTTGGGCAAAAAATGCCCAAGCTGGGCCTGACATGCACTGAGATTCTGCTGTTTAAGCTAAAATCCATCTCTACTGTATAAGCATCAACGTAGCCAGATTGAGCCACTGGTCAGAAAGGAAGACAGTGCAGATAGAAGGACAGTCCAGAAATAATTACAAGCCCTTTGTTCAGGCTGCAATGTTTTGGGGGTTTTGTAGTGCATACAAAGTGCCAGAAACTCCAGAGAAGTTGATGAAGAGTAAGCATGAGGCAGGAAAGCTGACAGTTTTAATTTAAGACTCCCGCTTACTAAAAGTAACAAACAGTAGAGAAGTCATTGCTTAACACAGGAGACAGGTGTAACAGCTGTAACCTAGGGGCAGGTCAGAAAAGCCCTGGTTGCTGGGTTTTGGGTTTTTTTTAATCTGGAGGAGGAAAAAACAGTATTAAGGTAAAGGATAATCCTTAAGAAGTTTATCAAGAAGGTGGAGCCAGGCTCTTTACTGTGGTACTGGATGTGAGACAATGGATATCATTTGGAAAAACAAAAAAGAGTTTCAGACTGGATATAAAGAACATTTTTTGTCATGAAGGTGGCCAAGCAGTGGAATAGGATGTCAAGAGAGGTTTTGCCATCTCCCTCCTTCCAGGTTTTAGAGACCAGACGAAATAAAGGTCTGAACAATCTGGTTTGTTCTCACAGCTGACCCTGAGTTGAGCTGGAGTTTGAACTAGAGACCTTGTGAGGTTCCTTCCAATGTGATTTATCCTATGATCCTAGGATCTGCCAAAAATAACCCAGAGATAATTATAGAAAAGCAATCCATGCATAGGAAAGATCAATGAATAATTCAGTCAAGGGGGAGAAGGCATGTATAAAACAGAGAGGAAAACCTCACACAAAACTTTCAGATGCATATGGAGACATATTAACTTTGCTTTTGCAATGCATGAAAGTTTCTATTTGGAGAAGAAATGCTACCACACTTGTGAAGAAAACAAAATTGAAGTACTTTCTCATCAAAATTGTCCCACTACAATAGCTTCCTTACAAAGTAGGGTGTTTACAATGAATATTATTTTTACAAAGATCATTTTTACTTCTTTCACAAGAGAGCACCATTTATTTATTTTATTTCAGGGAAAATTGACTAAACCAAATGGACAGCAGAAGTCTTCACCCTATGTCAGCAAGGAGTAAAATCTAGGAAAACTCTTCTCCTTTTCATTCCTTAAAAGTTTTGCAGCTATTCTCCTGTCCTTACAATATTCACCAGCTTTCTCTTCCTCCTTTTATCTCTCTCAGTCAGTGGGTAAAAGGCAAGTTGCACATTGTTGTCCTGTGATTCATCCTGAATGCAAAACTACCCTTTTAGTATGACATGTGGTTTTAATCATCATCTTCCTGTCACTTGATGTCAGAGTTGGCAATTTTCTAGCATCTTCACTGGGTGGCCATGTGTACATCATTTCCCATTTCTTTGCTGCATCCAAGTTTGGGTAGCAAATGCAATTAAACCCATCTACTTCAAGAGTTTGTTTTTTTTTTTTTTCTTTTTTACATATTCAGAACCTGCCTCATGTTTAGATAGTGTTAGATTAAACTACTCTCAATCCCAATGGATATAAATCAACACATCTTTTAATACACGGGTTTTTTGTTTGTTTTTCTTCATCCATGCCAGTGTACTCCTCTAAGCTATTTATTTGTATGAGGGGAAAGCCAAGTACATTTTTCCACCCCTGCCAGTAAACTGATTGTTCTTTGGCTCAAGCTGCTCAATATATTCCAGACTAGAGAAGGGAAGTTACTTGTCCTCAACAGTTTGGCAGTGTTCTGATATGTTAAACAGATGCTTGTGTTTTACACCCAATTCATAACTACTTATCACTGGTGGACTTAAAGATCTTATACATTAGTTCTTCTTGACTCCCAGGGGTCAAGATGTGCATTAAAACACCTCATTTTTTTCTCTTCTGTGTTTGCGCTTTGTGTTAATTCTATTGGAAAACTTTGTTTAGCTCAAGTTGCAGCATTAGGATTTGCATGTGATTCTTGGAGCAGGTCCTTCAGAGTACCTAAGCTTTCACAGACAATGCCACTGCTAAACTCCTTGTGTCAGTTCTCACCAGGAAGCAAACTCAAGGAGAGCTGGGAAAACTGCAAACAAGTAACAGCAATATATAATGAATTTGTAAAGGAAATGCTCAGTCTCACAGAAGTGTTTAGCTCTTGGACAACTGTCTATGAAATGAACAGTTCAACACTCCCTTTTGTAATTCTACAGCTAATACGTATCAGTCTCCCTGTAGCACCAAGGGAAAATGGAAAATCTGTTTTGAGTTCATAAATACTTTCTTAATGTAAACCCTAACTTCTAGAAGTGTGTGATGTTAGGAATTATCTTTTTGCCATCCATTCACTCATTCCCAATAACAACTTCTCAACCACCTCACTGCGCCCTCCAAACCTACACCATGCATTTTAATCCATTTACATACCATCCACTCAAAATGAATAATAAGTGAAATAGCTACCCCATACTAGAACATTTCAGCCTAGAAAGTGATAAATTTACACAACAAAGAACAATATGAACATGGAAAAGATTTGCATAAACACTAATGCACAGCTACTGTAGTAAAGCATCCAGCATATCACACAGTAGAAAGGATGTTTTCATTATCAGGGTTAGGTCACAATCCCAATTGTTACAAAGTTGCCTCATATACAGAAGCTAGCATGGGAAATTTAGATTGTGTATATCGTTGATAATCAAGGAGCAGAACAAAAAGATAATATGAAGGAGACTGAGGAGAAAAAGGAAGGCACTCATAAAAGATGGTATAGCACAGCCAGAAGAAAGAGAACATAAGCATTATTTGAATAGCATAAAAAATGTATACTTTTACTTGGTAGTAAAAATACACTAATTTCTAAAAAAACAGCTCTAGTTAAAAAAGATATATGATTCTGTAGAAAAAAAAATCTTAAACTTAGTGATAATGCTGTATAGTGTTACCCCTAGCAACAAAAATTGTGATTTTAATAAGAACCAAAATGAAAGAGTAGTCTCAGATAAACGTGGATTTTTTTCCATGCTTTCACACTAACCCTACTCAGCAAAATGAATCACAGAAGGGCAATGTACAAAGGAAATAATAACTTAGGTCAAAAATTTTATTTATCATATCCAATGAAAATACATCATCACAAGTAACAGAAAAATATTCACTGTTCTGGAAATAAAATTGCATTCAGTGGCACCCAGACAAAAGTTATAGTAGGAACCTAAATAATAATCAAGGACATAAAGCACTGATGCATGAAACAAAATTTTAGCAAACAAGTAGCTTGTCGCTTTAGAATTGAACAACATAGGTTATGATGTAAAATGCTTGCCATTTTGCAATATTCTTGGCTTGAAACTGAAGCACAGTTTGTGCACTGAGGTCGCTGCATCCCAGGATTCTGCCCAGTTTCTGTGTGAGGTTGTTTCTGCGGGTGACACGGGAGAAATGCGTAACACGGGTTCTGTCCGCGCCTCTGTGGAGCGCCAGGTGTTCGGAGGGAGGCCGAGACAGCAGGGCAGAAGGCAGGAATTGGTGTAACCCTGGACCACCTGTTCCCTGAACCAACAAGCACCTCTGCTCTGAGCAGTTTTACAGGCATTCCATTATTAAGGAAAAGGAAAAAAAAAAATTCTCCAAGTACGTCTTTGAACCACCAGAAGGTAGAGAGTATCTTTTATTTGGAAAACCAGGAAGAATAAGTTTGCACCATCTGGCTTAGATGCACATGGTATGATCAAGGGATGATTTTACATGGGTCTATAAAACTTCAAGCAACAGGAAGAATAAGGGCACCAGTGCTATTCTCTATGTCAAAATACGAGCAGAGTGTACCACTTGAAATGATTAGTTAGTGAGTTAAAACAAAGAGAGGTTTCTCCTTCCACCTGTCCAGACCCTAGAATTCACTGACACAGGAGGGGGCAATCAGAAGGGAAAAGAATTCTAAACTGGCTGACCACACTTTGCACACTCCATCCTGGTCTTAGTGAACAAGTAGAAAAAAAATATTTTTAAAGAGAAATGCAAAACCCTGTTACTGCTACATAAACAATTTGGGTTTGAGGTCCCATCCACCATTTTTATTGTTCAGCTATGTGCCACATAACAGCCTATCATGTTCCTTTTGTGCTTACATTCAATCCAGAAGCCTTAACACCCATGCACACAAGATGTTCTAACACAAAATTTTCTATGTGTTGATTTACTGAAGATGTATTAGCCTTGTGACTAATACTGGGTTTTTTTGAATATGTAACTCTGCTGTCCAATAGGCCTTTTGAAAGGCCACTGCCAGCTTTTCATTACTGCTATTTTAATGTCCTTCCATAGAATCATGATCTCCTATTTTATGTGTCAAATGAGTCAGGAAAATAAGTAAAAATCTTGTTCATACACATTGATCTCTACATTTCAGTGTAGGCAGTGTGTTCCTGGTACAAGATACACTGGACAAGGAATTGTATTCATTATGTTCTTGAGGGGTTTCATTCATATGACACCTCTTAAAATGTATCTGCATACTGTTAATTGTACATTGAAAAAAAAAACACATTGAAAACACGCATTTACAGAGGAGCAGCAAACTAAATATTAAATCCAAAACCAAAGGGCCTACATCAGATTTTGTATGCCAATGGCTTCAAACCTTCATATTATTTATGATGTCAGAAAAGGCTGTGTGAATCCAGGACTCTAAAACTTGCATTAGCACTTGAATTTAGTCACAATTAAATTCAGCAAAGTGAATCATGCACCATGTCTCTGGCAATTTGTGCTATTCCAAAAGTCTAAACTACACAGGATTTATTCTTTTATTCAGTTCTCTAATTTACCTGCCTCTGCCTGCAACTAAACCATACCTCACTTTCACTTATCTCACTTTCAACATAGCCAGGGAAAATTGCCTCAGCATTAAGAAGCAGAAAACCAATTCCTATATGTGAGGAAATTTTAATTTGGAAAGATAATGAATCAGGGGTATCCTGGTTATCAAAATCCCTGAATAATTTCACAACTGTAGGTCACAACTAGATCAGGCAGTCTCCTGGTTGGACTGCAGTTTGGCTACCTCTAGCTTTCCCCTTTGGCAGTTTTGTCTCAACTGGATACTTCCCCAGGTGAAGCCACACTTGGTTTTTAAGCTGTCCTTGGTCCCTGTCTGCTGCCAATTGCTTCCTGACCTATGTCAAGCCCTGTAGTTTCCTACCAGGACTTACATCACCTGGTACTCCACCAGAAACAGCAATATTGGGAATGCTGACCCATGAAGAACACCATATGGCTGCAGATGTTCCTGAGTGCCATGATGTCTAACCCACCTTACAGTGAGCCAGATGCCATGGTAATTAAAAGCTGGATACCATCCAGAGGCTACTGTATAGCATACTCCCAAAATTCTTCAATATGTAGAGATACAAAAATTATATCAATAATTAACTTCAGGAAAAAAGATTTAATGAGAGTTACAGCAACAGAAACAAATGTAATCTAGGATGTGCATTTACAGAGAGCACTATGGGTCATCCCCACACAGTATATTTTGGTCTCATTCATGTTTAGATATTCTCTAACCAACTACAGTGCAGTGAACAGTCATGAAGGTGCATTTATTTTCACTCATCTTTTACTCATTGAATTCTATCTTTTTTGCCAATAAGAAAGCTTAAAAATAATTATCACCACTGGTATGAACATTTATGCTTCATTGCACAAACATTTGTGCTAAACAAACCTCAAAGGGGTATGTCCTTTACCAAAGCAATCTCATTAAAAAATTTAAATGTGTATTCAAAGGAAAACCTTCCCTAGTATTTCTCCCTTAGCTCAGGGAGCACAGAAGATACATTATCCACAACTTTCAGTCAAGCATTTTTATGACTATCAAATTAAATGAAAAATATTGTGAAGTGGAAGATCCTGTATACCAGCTCACAGACCTGACAAAACTGCAATACACTAGCCAAACCTTTTTTCTTACAAAAGCCAAGATATATCTTCTTTGCACGCTCTAGAGAAAATATCCTTACTGATTATCAGTACATCTCCTTGAAGATTAAAATTACTGAATGCTTCTTCAGTACAGAACATTTTTATCTTCAACACCCTCAATAGATATCATCAAAAAGGATGTGCTTACAAAGAGAGACAACATTTTTTTCTCTCTGAAGATAAGAAACATACAGCAAATCTATAGAGGATATTTGCATTTAACATCATCAACTAACTGTGCCCGTCCTTCATCACACATCAACATTACAGCCAGGTTTTTAATACCATTCTAGGTTATGTGTTTGGACACAGCCACAGCAGAAGAAACATGACCATGATCATTGGACTAGTTTTGCTTTTACTGCTTATTTCACCTCTATTCATTGTATAAACATCATAGCAAGAGGAACCTTCATATGAAATTATCACCTTGATTATCTCAGTAAGTAGTTGAACTTTGATCTCTTTTACTGATATCTATAGAAACACAAAGTGACTCTTCAAAACTAAAAGTTATTTGTTTGAGGAAACAGAAGAGGAAAAGGGTAAGAAAGAAATGCATAGGACCTACAAGCAAGGTTTTCTTGCAAGTTTTGGGAGGCCCCCTTGTTCTAAGTACCTACCATAATTAGGAACAGATGAAATGGCTGTCCATAAGCCTTTGTCTTAACCTGATTTAATCAGTGTGCATTCCTCTGAGCTCACAGGCACTGCTTCATTCTTTGCAAAGTTTCTTTGTCTGGTCTGGGAATTTGGAGCCTGTCCAATCTGATTAGTTCATCAATAAAGGTATAGAGGACAAAAGTACTCTTCTACAAAAGAGTTTGCTATTCATTCAGCAGCTTCATTTATGTTACTATCCTGGACACCTTCATGCAGGTCTCCCTTAGGGCTGATTTACTGTTTTTACTTCTGAGAGCATGAAAAAAATAAAATCAGGCATGCACCAGTAATATCAATTAGAAATAAACACATCATGTCCCACTATGGCCATAAACTACTCAGAAAAGATGTGGGCAGGGATAACTGAGTATTGTACTGTCAGTTTTCTAAAGAAGCAAGCATCCCATTGGAGTCACCCACTGGCCCTCTGGAGCCAGCACCCTGCCACTGCCACTTCTCTGTGCCTCAGGGCAAAGGCATAAGCAGGGAGGAGATAAGTGCAGTTGAGATATGAGCTGCTCAGATACTGTGGGAACAGAAACCAGGTAATTGTCCTAGGCAGAGACATTTGCCTGGACAGAAAATAATACCTTCCCTAATAGGTAGTAGGATGTATTAAAGAGAATATTAACTAAATATAAAAATAATTAATATCCCTTTGGACTAAAAGATAGATTTAACAATTTAGTGAGGGGCATACGTCTGCCTAGAAGGAAATGACAGAGCATTAACGTTCCAATGTTAACACAGAAATTTGGCTATGCACAATTCACACTACAATCTAAAACTGCAGTCACAAGAATAAAGAACAGCCTTTCAGCACTTTTTGGATCACAATTCACTTGTGCAGATGAGATCATGCCAGCCCTATGGTTCGTGGCAAGAGCATGACAGTAACCAAGACAACAGCACAAATGCTTCCTGCAAATTCCCCTTTTCAGAGTGTAGAGAACATGGTGACCAGTGTATTCTTTCCTCCAGATAAAGCCCACTCATCTATCTTAACACAAGTACTCATTAAGACTGAAGCTTGTCTCAGCTAATCAACATTAATTCTTGCTTTTTTTTAGACTGCTGGTGCATAGTTAGGGGCTCAAACTGGGGAGCAAAGGATCCATAAGTTGTACCTCAACACTCAACAGAAGCAAATCTAAAATCCCTTGTGGGGAATTGCACAGGGTAGAAATATTTCTATGAAAAAGGGTCCTACAAGTATATTGCCCTACCACTGGTACTCTTCTGCTGCATTACATTATATTAACAGAGCACTTAAGCATGCATTTTTATTCCTCTTTACTTCTCTTAGGTCTAAATGCAGCTAAAACCTCCAAGTTTGTGGATTAGCATTGAATCTGAAATTTGATGCCTTCTTTAGGAAAGGATGAACAACTCTTTCATATTAACCATTCCTGAACTCTAGCAACTCCTGAATACATTTCTGAACTTTGAAATAGTTTTCATTAAATTTCAGTGCACCTCTGCTCTTATTGCTTTCTAGGCAGTTGAATGCTTATTTGTACAAACCCTTCTGAGTTATGTTCATCATTACTTTCAGGTTCATGGCTGCTTTAGTTTCCCTGACAGCAACGGAATGAGTTTATTCTTCACATCCATTTGTTTTCCCACTAATGAATTTCTCAGGTCACATAAGTTCATTTCAGAGAGGTGTCTTCTTTTGCTAAGTGCCATAACATGTCAGTCATCCAGATGTGCGATGGTCTTCAGCTTCCTAATTCTCCTTGGACTGTCTCAGGACACACCTTCCCTTGGCACTGACCCACAGGCACAACCTAAAGCTGACTGATGCCTTTTTTTTTTTTACAGCATCCTTTAGATGAGCTGTATTTTCTAACCTGCACTTCTTGGTACAAAAAATTTCATTCAAGAAAACATGTTTCTGTCTATTCTGGTAACCAGTCTTTATCAAATGCAAAGTAATCCGTCCCTTTTGAAGACAGGGGTACCATCTGGAGTCACAATAAAAATCATTTTAGGGTTATTTTTTAAATACTGTTGCTGTTATCTCTTGCTTAATAAACTCCAAAGTCATAACAACTTTTTTAAGCAGAAGGGCTGCAAAATTCACCCACCCAAAATTTGCCACAGGTATGTGCACTAAAAAGACACCATAAATTTAGGACTCAGTTCTTACTAGGATTTCTGTATTTTTATCGAGTCTCTGTGATTGTGCAGACAGAGTGAACAAAATACTAAACTTCAATTTCTTCTATAAAATCAGCTCCTTTTATACTGCTTAAATTTCTCTATCAATAGCTAATTATTTCATAGTACAAAATCTCAGCTGAACTTACAAATTCTTTTCTGAGGATCTACATTTTCATGTGTGCTAGGCTACATCTAAGCTACTTCAGTATTTTTTGGCCTGTGTTTTTAGAACTTTTCAAATTTCTCAAAAATGTCTATGTTCTCATGGTAGGTTTTATGGAAGAAATCTTATTAACTTTTTATAATATGATAAAGAGAGATAAATTTAAGGTTAACTAAGAGACACAGGGCATTTTCTGGAGAATCTTATTGTTGCCATTAAAACTGCAGAGCCATACATTTCTGCTCTTTTATTTAAAGATCAAATAAACTTTTAAATAAAAAGGAGTTATGGGTATGGAGCATTGCAAGCTTGCCAGCTATTAGATAATTGTATCTTCGCACTTTCCACCCTAATGGTGGATTTGGAGAGATATTACTCAGTTTTAAACAGTCACAGAAATTGATTGGATGTTAAAGCAGAAATAGAGTGGAGTTGTTCCTATTTATCCAAGAAAGCTGTTGCTCATTTTAATATTGTATTTTTCCCTCACACTCTTCTGCTGCATTGTGATTAAATGAAAAAGCCCAACGGGCAGACAGAATGGGGAAAGTTATTGCACTGATATAACCTGTTCTGGGAATTTAAGAAGACTAAGACTTTCTTAGCATGCTCCCAGCTTTCATAAGAAAATCATCTACAGTTCCTTCTGTAATGACAATTAGCAAATCAAATGCTCATTAGTGGTGGGAAAGTGTTTACGACAGGTCAAATGCAAATCCTCTTTCATAGTCATTAAAAAAATGTAACTATGAAATGCTTTAAAATAATTCAAAAACATTTTAACAAAGGATATTTTGTTGCTACTTGTAACTATTTATCAAATTTACCAAAGAATCCTGGGTTTAAATGTGTGGTTTTCAGCTTTTCCATAGACTTCATGCAGATTAAGAACCACACATTTATACATGTTCAAGACTACAAAAATAGTCAAATGTCAGAAGGGATTTGAAGAATTTCAACTTTTAGAAGTTAAATATATTGGGAATTCTCAAAGAAAACAAAATTTTCTAATAGGCATGGAACATCTTAGAGAATCTACTGTTTTCTCTTCTCTCTTTTCAACACACTCTTCCATAATGTATCCAAATTGTACAATTTCTAACTTATATCAGCTTAACTATCTTATGCTGTTGACTAAGCATGCACATTATTTTATTATGATCTTTTAAACGTTCCAATATTGTCAACCACTTAACTAAACTAAATTAAAGTACACGGAAAAAACAGCCTGCCTCCATTAATGTTTTTTAGAGATACTCAAGCTATTAACAAATTTGCAAAAATTTTAAACAAGGGCACATGCTTTTTTAAGTCATTAATAGAATCATCTTTCTTTTCTTTCATTAAAGATTAAATCATTAGACACCAGCCAGACTGAATTTCCTTCTGCTTATTGCTTAAACTGGCTCTCTAGTTACTACTGAAAAGCTCCACTAATAATACTTAATACTGTCGGCCTTATTTTAGATTTCATAATGGAAAGTTATAATTTTTAGATTCTGAAATGTGAAGATGCACCAAATATAAGATCTTTTCTATGTACAGGTTCAAAATGTGATCTATTGACACCTGTGTATAAAGCTGGAGTATATGGACAATTATAAATAAAAATATTTTATACTTAGATATTTCACATGCACCTAGTCTTCACTTGGCAACTGGTGTACTAAGAAATGTGTGCATTAACATTTAACCTGCATAACACTGAACCATGTGGCATTAGCTGGATGCAGGCTTTCTCCAGATCATGCATTGGCCATCACTGCCAAGCTATGCTGGTTCCTTTCATTCCTTCCTTTGCAGACCCTACATTGTAGAGATGCCTGTGTGCAAAAAAGCTCACAAGACCTTAAAGACCCTTCCACATGCTCCTTGCTATCCCCTACTTTTCAAAAAAACAGAGAAACAGACATTTCACCCAGTGATGAATTCCCTGCTAAAGCAGTGGTGAAGGGGAGATAAAGATGGTTTCTAAATTATACTGACAGTGTACAAAGACTGACTCAGAATATTCGCTGCTTCTGAGCCAACACATTCAGCAATACACCTGTTGGAATGGTTTCAAAACCTCTTTGCTTTAGTCTGATTTTCTCCCAGATAGCACAGGCATGTCAGATATTTTGAAGTCTGGGACAACTACAGTTCGCGTCAACGATCCCCTACCAGTACACCGTTACACAGGTTAATTGCTGTGACAGAGATTTTGGCAACAGCAAGTAGAACTTTTAACAAGAATTTTCTAGTAAAATAATCTCATTTTACAACTGTCATGGTTTAACCCCAGCTAGCAGCCAAGCCCCATGGAGTGACTCACACAGTCACTCACTCACCAGGGGGATCGGGGAGAGAATCGGAAGGGTAAAAGCCAGTGTATTGAGACAAAGACAGTTCAATAGAGAAAACAAAACCTGCACACACAAACAAGGCAAAACAAGGAATTAATTCACTGCTCCCCGTGGGTAGGAAAGTGTTCAGCCATCTCCAGGAGGGCAGGGCCCAATCACACAGAACAGGTGCTTGGGAAGACAAAAGCCATCACTTCAAATGCTCCCTCCTTCCTCCTCCTTTCCCTCAGCTTTATATATAGAACATGATGTCACGTGGACTAGCATGTCCCTTTGGTCAGTCAGGGTCACCTGTCCTGGCTGTGTCTCCTCCCAGCCTCCCAAGCACCCCCAGTCTCCTCACCAGTGTGTCAGTACGAAAAGCAGAAAAGGCCTCAACTCTGTGCAAGCCCTGCTCAGCAACAACAAAAACATCTCTCTATTATCATCATTGTTTTCAGCACAAATCCAAAACACAGCCCCATACCAGCCACTGTGAAGTAAATTAACTCTACCCCAGCCAAAACCAGAAGAACAACATAGCTTGAAGTCCTCAAAAGCCCATGAACCCATAATAATTATTTATTCAATAATTTAGCAACCATTTTGCAGTTCTATGTCATTTTTCCCCATATAACAACCTTCTGAATCAATATGCCATTAGAGTGTCAAAAATAGTTTAAGGATCAATGAGCTGTAAAACTCACATTGCCGCAAAATCTTTATTTTTCAGTGAACTGTCCTTTGCTTCACTTGTTTTATTTCTTTTCCTTCTATCTTAGGGCTTCCTCTGATATGCCAGTCACTCATGGTCCACAACAGACAGGAGTCTCTGTGACAGGTATAATAGGTGAACTTGATAATCATTTGCTCTTCTCTGCTTGCCAGTTATTTACATTCCCATCCTGATTCTTCCCCCAGCTTTTTTAAAAACATCATTAGTTAATATTTGAAAAATCACCTTGCTTGCAAGCCCAGGCCTTAATCAACAGCCCGCTCCTCAAAAAAGGGGGAAAAAGGGTCTTTAACACCAATTACTTCTGTTCTTTCAGACATTTTTAACAGGGCTGACAGAGCTACCTGTTCATTGCCACAGGCTCTGCCTTTCTACAGAATGCTGTGCACTGCTGCAAGACATGAATAAGAGTCATGGAGGAGAATATTGCCATGGAAATACTTACAAATGCCTTCATTTCTGAGTCACACTACCACAGGGAGTTTCTGGCTTGCTGGGAATGACTCAAGTGTTTACTGCCCAGTTGCAAATTATATCCCAATTATGTCTGGATTCTGAAAGTATCCCCTTTTCTCATAATTTTCTCTCAAGCTGAGCTCTACAGCTCCTCCTCATGAAGCTACTGTGTTTATTGGTTTTGCTTTTCTGTTTTCTTCTCTAAACACATCCAATGGGTGTCACAGCTCCCAACATAGACTGTTAGACTACAAGCCTTTGCCCAAGAACCATTTGATGCTAAAAGGTATCTAAACAAAGATCAATTTTTTTCAGAAATGTTCCCTGTTCCTCAGCTCCAACACGGACATTTATAATCAGACCTTCATGAGAAACTATCATCTACTTTCAATATATATTCCAGCTGCAGGGCAAAGGTGTGCAGCTCTGCTTACTTCCATCATCCCTCCAATGCAAATTCATCCTTTGTTAGGACATACATTACTGGGTGGTATTTGAGAGTTATTTGTGCTTCTGTGCAGAAAGATTCTCCAAAACTAATGCACACTTTTTGTATTTCCCAATGTAATACATTGCCAATTTCTTGGTCGTCTGTCTGAATGGTCCAGGCTCAGTGGGCACTAAGTATTAAATTTTAGTCTTATTATATGGATCTTTGTTTTCAAGTCTGTGAGATCTAGAATTTCTAATAGCTGATTCATGTTCAAAATGTAATATTAATCAAAATACCTTTGAATACTTTAACCCCACCTACTAAGTGCTTTGACTAACAAATGCAACAGAGGTCAGTATCTTACTCTTAGCCTTTCCAAATATTTTGTCTTTATCTGCATAATTTCATGAGTTTTTTTTTTAAGTGAGGTGTAGATTCTCTTCACTTTGTAAGAGACAATTGGCAAATAACCTCTTATATAATGAAGCAAGAATGACAATATAAAGGCTAATCATTTGCAGACAGTCATGTGTTGCCGTTCAAATTTTCAGCTTAACTGTGGCTGTCAAGAGATAATCAGAACCACATTGACTTGCCAAGCAGAGCCTACTCAGTCTGTCCCTTGGTCAAGCTGAAAGTTACATAACTTATAAGATCTTAAGTTACATAACTTATAAGATCATAACTTATAAGTTCTCTAAGCAACAAAAAAGAGTCAAGTCGAAGTACAGCCGGAACCTTCCCAAGATTATTGTGGAAACCCTGCATCTCAATTTATCTCTGCACACTTCACTTCAACTTAGATTCCCTGGATGCTATCAAAGCAATTGTAATTGGAAGCACAATGGTTGTCATTAGGAAAGGCAGAACTGCATGTTATTGATCCACCCATGCCTTTGTCCTCTCCCTTCACCGCCAACCTGTCCCCTTCTCTCAGGATGCTGCTGGTGATAAAATACTTGTTCACTTAATTACTTTCATTAATGATGAACCTCAAGCTTCAAAACATGCAACAAAGACACTAATTAGGCACTGAATTGTCTTTATCAGATTAAGTTCAGTTAATCCATGATTGTTACCATTTAATTATTTCATAGAGTACATCTTTTCTTCTTAAAATTACCATCCACTGAAAACAGTAATCTTTTAGCCCCAGTATAGTCAGTCATTTTACGATGACATCTTTGGGAGATGTGCAGAAGACATAAAACTGAAATATTTTCAAGCCAATTCAGAAGGGCAACAAGAAATCTCAAAAAATCTGAATCTCCTTCTAATGAAAGGGAAAAATCAAAGGTATAAGGAAAAATGCTATTTCTTTTAAAATTTAGTAATGTATTATCTGTCTTACAAAATTATTTAGCACTTACTGATATATTTTCTGACCTCTGTACACCACATCAAACCTTGTTGGTCTTAACCATACTGCAAAACTCTGAAACCCTGATGTGCAGATTTCACTGCTATGAAGCTGCTGTCTCCCTTCTTTCCCTTCTTGTGCAGTGTTGCAAAGTAATCTGCTGCACATAACCTCCTCATAGCACTATTAATACAACCAAAATGCTGATACTTTCAGAGCAAAGATACTCAGGGTCCAGAAAAACAAATCATTCTAAGTAGCAGCATAGCCTTGTAACAATGTATAAAATGTCTTCCATGAGGAGTAAAAACATTCCCACTTAGTCCCTAAGCACAGAAATACGTTTTCTCTAATACTCACCTGCTCACAGAATTCCCACTACTTCTTCACAGCTAATGTTTCCATGTCAAGGGTAATTCACTGCAGAACTGCTCCCAGTAGAAAGCACAGGCCAAACCAGGCCAGCTTATCCATTTTTCAAACCTATATTGTCCCCCAGATGCATCCTTTAAGCCTTGCACTGTTTAGATAACCTTGTGTCCCAAGGCATCAAATGCATACCCTTAGAATTGGTGACAAGATCAGCACTCTGGCAAGCCTAGAGCTCTCGCATTTAAACACCTGGAATTTAAATAAAATTGTCAATAATAATGAAGTCAGAAGCACCTCAGAGTAGAAAGCTAGACTGGGCTTTAGATCAATCTAAGGGAAGCAGATCTATGCAGTGTGTGGAGAGCCTCCTGTGCCATCTGGCTACAAGGTCATTCCTTGAAGGAGTGTCAGTAAGGATGTGGTTTTGTTCCTACATCTGCTTGGTGCTCTCCTTCACTTGAGGTTTTTTGTCTAATAGTAGCAGAGGAATTATGACCTGACTACGAAGAAAGAATTGTATTAATGGTTCTTCACCATACACAGATTTATGAATTAGCTGCAAGTCTGTCACCTGTTTTACCACTATTTCCCCTCAAATACACAGCATCAGCCCTTAAAAAACACCAGTTTTATAACACTCTACACAAGAGACATACAATTAATCCATCTGGTGCTTATATTAAGGAACTGGAGTGGTTCGTAACACTACATAAATATATTATGTATAATCAAAATCTTAAAGGGAAAAATGTAACCCCCCTTTAGAACCAACAGATCTATGTTTCTGATGTAATAGTCTCTGCAACAGTAGGAAATAAGCCCCTTCATATAAAAATAGGGACCTAAATTACAATGGAAAGAGTTATTAAGAGTATTAAAGATGAACACACAAGGAAGGTATCAATGAGGAAGACTCTAAAGCTCTTGGGATGACAGCAGTATTTAAGAATCACCATTATCTTTTTCCTCTGGTAAAAGAGCAGCCCAAGTAACTGAGAGCTCTGACAGGAAGAAGTTACCCCCAGTCACAACAGTTGTGAGCAGCAATGCACTCTGTAAGGGCTCTCAGTTCAAGCAACACCACCCAGAGGAGACAAACCACTAGTAAAAACAAAGTTAGTTTCACTTGAATTTATTAATTTTCCTTGGACTAAAAACAAATACATGACCAACTATCAGGCATCAGCTCACTTCAGACCTTTATTTGCATGTCTGCACTTTATCCACTTACACAGATGGAAAGCCCCCAATTAATAAATGTGATAGAAGCAAGAGGACTTCCCTAGAGGAAAAAAAAAAGTTAATCAGTTGAAAATGCAGCATAGTTCCTATCATAGACTCATTTAAATGTGGTATGTGCAGTGCAGTGAAATGAAGCAGATAGAACTTCAATTCCTTACACTGTAATATTCTTCTTATTAAATGTTTTAGCTGTTCCTATCATGGAAATAGTCCTCTTTTGAGGGGCTGCCCTACTTTAGGCATAATATGCAGCTGTGGCTCTCTTGAAAACCAATACCACTTCCTTTACCTAAATTTTTTGCTATAAACCAACACATCAAGCACTGGCTGAAATTTTTCATTAGTCTTTTGGGGTTTATTTGTACAACATCCTTTCACCTATCCTGTTTCATATTGGCAATAATTAATGCACCTTTTTGACCTGACAACAATAGTGATTCATTAGCATTCATAAAATACAGCAAAAAAATCACCTCTCATCCACAAACATTTTAGAAAGCTTAAGGGATATTTAAATGGAAACAAAAAGATAAGGTTTGTCAGTAACAGACATGTTAGAGGGTATGCCTTAAAAAGGCTGCCTACAACCCTCTGAGTAAAGCTCCAGAGAGTTACAAAACCAAACAAAAACAGCTCCATACCAAAAAAAAAAAAAAATCCCTCTAAGAATTTGCTCATAATAAGTATAGGCAGCAAATCAAAAACTGAAAAAAAAGGATAAAAATTAATTTTGTGTCTCACGACTAAAGCTGCAGGGAACAGTTTACCAGAAATTCAAAGTCTGGTGAATAAGCCCCTAAAGGCTCACTTGGAAAAGCTTGAAAACTGACTGGCATTTTCCCATCAGGCATGGGATGAAAAGCAAACCTGAGAGCTGCCAATATTTATCTCTCTGCATTTGGAGACTGTGTATTTTATCTGCAGAGGAAACCAGCTGGGGAGGGGAGAGGCAGAAAGGCTTTATGAAACCAGAACAAACACGTTACAGTTCCATTTTTTCTACTCACAGAGGTTTCCCTGTTGACATTAATTAAAACTTCTTTAAGGTTATGCACTTGGAGAGTTTGGGAAATTTTTTTTTTCTTAAATAGCTTATTAACCACATGACAGGTTTTGTTCTGCACAGTGCATTAAATGCTGCAGGAGCCAGCACCAGCTCCATCACCTTCAGATCTTGCTTCTACAACAGGCTCTCACCCCAGCAGCAGCACATCCTGCAGGAATCAGTTACAACACCACCACCACAGATACTTTCCACGTTTCTTTGCCCCCTCACACAGCAGCATTACAGGAATAGTACTTGCCTAAATAACCATGCACCCCTCATTCACACCAGGTCAGCCACTCTCACAGACAGTCCTGCAGGCTGCTCTCCACAAGCCCCTCCACACTGACCGTGCCCAACTGGCAGCACTGTCAAGGCCTCCTTTTCTGGACCCCGTGCATGAAATATTTCTGTTTATACAACAGAATTGATACTGATCTTAAAAATGGGAACTCTCACCATAGATGGCAAAGTTTGCTATCTGCCTACTTGCTGGGATTTCTGGTTAGAAAAGCTAGATGACTTCAGGTGTGTGCTAACAACCAACAGTTTAGACTGGTAGCTGGAGCATCTTGAACACATCGTGAGCCCAGGGGTGTTTGGAATAAATATTTAAAAAAAAAAACCAACAAAAAAACCATGTAATGTTTCTCCAAGTTTTCCAAGTCTGCAGAGCCTGGCAGCAAATCTTGTGAGTAAACATTGGTATTGCCACTGTATATATTAATTTTTACTTGGTAAAAAGAGATCCATGAAATAAATCCTTGTTCTGCTGCAAATTGGAACCACACACAACTTCCTTAAAAAGTGTCACCATACAGACCACCACCACATGCAATACCATAATTAAGGTTCTCTCTATTACTCTCTAAAATATGCTTTAATCAAACCAACACAGGTGACAGATGAGTGTTACTCTGTCCTAGTTTACAACATGTCAACTGAAAAGACAATTTTCTGCTTATTGTTAATTGTGTCTGAACAGAGCTCACCAGAAACTGTCTCAAGACACAGACCTGGTTTGAAGGCAGAAATTTTCATTGCTAATTAATTAAACATCAACACACACACACACACCTTGGAAGGGGTGTGACTGAAACCTCCAGCAGCTGGCTGCTGACAGGCATGATGAGGTTTTGACAGACCCAAATCATAATCCATTGTAGCTCACGGAGTTACATCTCCATTTCTCAGATATTCTGCTAAGCAAAACTCCATTTTTCTTCATGTTTTTATAAATAGTTCCTAGATTTCTCAAATAAAAGGTATCAGCTATAAACTCTGTCATTTTTAATTGCATTTAATCTGCAACTTTTCAGATATGCAAAAAACTGAAGACAGTGTCTTTCAGAAAGACACTGAAAGTCAATACTTTAAAGTCCTAACTGAGAGTACAACCCCAAGATTTAGTAGGAAGCTTTTTAGGCTGAATAATGGGTAAGAGGAATTTGGAGTTGTGAGAGGAGAAGGAAAAAAATCCACAATTTACTTGACTTCTAATGTCAGTGATCTGTGAATTAACTGCATATCTTTACCTTTGGGTTCTCTGTTTCAGCTAAGGAGCTAACAAAAAAAGAAAACAAACAAAAAACCTTTAAAAATTATTGTTACCTAAGGCAGTTACCAAATTATATTACATCCTATCTAAGTGGAAACCATCTCAGCCTGTAGAGATAAATTTTGGCTTTGAAAAATTTCACCATGTACTTTTCTACATTACTTCACCCTTCACAATCTAGCCACATTGACATGCCACAAAGTACTCAGGAATTCCTTTCTGAGTATTAACCTCTTCAGTGGGGAAAAATTGTCAAAAAGGGGCAATTAATATCTTTTTTGACAACCTACATGCTGCTTCAGTAGCAACAACTTGCTTCTCTGTCAGCACAGAGTGCAAAACTTAGCTGCACTAAGCTGCACTATTTAATATATTTAAAAATATATTAAATATATATATTTTTATATATTTTAAAATTTTTGAATTCAGAAATGTTCCCAAAGCACTTGTCTTTGACCAGCTGTTCTCCATGTTTCACAATAACATGGTTTATAATTCATGTTGAAAGGGCATTTAATTATGAGAAGTGATCTGTGGGTTTGCTACACAGTCGTCAGTGAAAAGAGATGTTGAGTAAATTAAGCAATCTCCTGGTTGTAATCAATCATGAACATGGCTCACACAAATTGTCAGTCACAGAAGGCAATTATTGAGACCCCCACATGATTGAAGTTGATTAGACACAAATGTCTCCAGTACATTCAGTGGAAGTTTTGAACACTCAGCAACTCAAAGGGTCAAGCCTCAGCTTTATGTGGATCTGGCTTTTCCATGTGCATCACACTAACAGAAGAACTGCTCTGCAATTAGTGCAATCACTACAGACAAAAGAAAAAGGATATAACTAAGATTAAGCAACACACTGATTTTGTATAAGTTTTTTTGTCAGTAATCTGCACCTGTTTGTTTTATTCTTATTTTCTAAGAACAGCTCTCAGGGGGAGTGAAGGAAAATATCTCTTTAGCGAAGGCCACAGTCAAACCTGACTCAGTGTGCAAGACCCTTAGATAAGCTTATCTTCAGTACAGTCTGAAGGAAATGATAAGAAGGACCTTGCTCCTCTCTGTTCACATTCCTACTATATCACCACTTGTTTTGTGGAATTAACTCCTGATTAGATGGCTGGAGAAACAATACCTAGCAATGGGATGTGATATGCATTCACATTATCAGGATTTAACTTTTCCTTCAGGTCTCTACAGGTAAAAAAACTCAGCAGTATGACAGTTTAATAAAATTCAACAAACCAACCCAATCAACTGTTTATAAAAATTTCCCTTTTTTTCCTGTAAAGCCTTTCCCTATTCCCTTCTGGAGTGAGTAGAATTCATATTAGAGCAAAGATTACACTGGCATTTCTGGGGTATATTTTCAAATGGGATCATCATTCTTACAACTTAGCTAGGCCTGATATTTTTAAATGTTAATTGCAGTGTCAGACTCTGTAGAACTGACCTGTAATGATAACAATATGGTTTTGAAGCATGAAGTTACATCCTCTAACACATTTAACACAGCAACACACGCTTGCAAGACTTCTTCGTCTAACCATAGGATTGGTTTCTCAGGAAGGACAAATCTGGTACTGTGCAAATTAAAATAAGAGGTGCATAAATACCTCTTCTTTAAGTATTGCTTTGGCCAAGGAGTTTTTTTATTTATCTTCATTTTTTAAACAACTGTTAGCAGTGGCAGTAGAGGAAAACCTCAGCATACTTGGTTCAAGACATAGAGCTTTCAAACCTGCTGGTTTCTCCAACTGCAAAAGCTTATTGGAACACAAAAACCATCCTGACATAAGTAAAATAGGAATTCCCTGCTCTGAAATACTAAACCAAAAGAAAGAAAAACCTCAAACCCAACCCTCACACAAAGGTACTGAATCTGTAATGGTAACCCAGCACTGCCTTCACTGGTTCTGAGGTTTATGTCATGTTCCTCTCCAGCAGCAAAAATCAAGTCTTGTTAATGCAGAAAAATTAACACTATAATTGATCAAACTGAGATGTGTTTCCTCCTGATCTATGAAACTGATATTCTTACTATTTTTATTTTCAGTCTTAACCCCACACTTGCTTGGACCTAGCTGCTCTGTTCTGATAGCTGTTCTGTTCCCTTCTCTTGCCCTTGTCCCAGGCACCTTTTTGCACACCATATACCAAAAAAATAAAATTAAGTGAGGCAGTGTTAGTTATTCATCAATATTTCATATCCATGGGTAATTAATTTCTTGACTCTCTATAGTGGCAGCATATTGCACTACTCCTTCCTATTAAATGTCAGTTTTACTTTGGAAATGGTTTCATTCCCAGGTTACTGTAAAATGAGTTTGTTTGCTCCTAATGTTCCTACAGCACATCTGAAAGTTAATTATAAGAAGAAACTAAAGCTAGTGAAATAATAATTCGGTGCTGTTGAACAAGGACAGGCCATTTGAGAAAAGGCATTTTCCAGCAAACTGTGATCCATTATCGTAATAGGAACCATGAAGCCAAGGCAGCATTTGTCACCAAAGATAAATCATATATTTACATTGGGAGATAATTCAAGTATGATGAGGACAAACCACAGTGAGTTTCTCAGCTAGGCTTAGTAAAGGTGTGAGAATTGTGAAATAATACACATTCACCTAGTATTAGCTTTTAACATAAATCACACTAACACCAGAGAACCATTTCCCCCAATATCCCACCTGCAAAACTACATCCTTATGTCCAGATTGTAATGATGCAAAATAGGCTGCTTCAGGATGAAAGTATAAAATATGAATGTGCTAAATGAAATATTCTAGAGACCTGACAGTCTTGGGATCATAAGTATTTATATGAGATTTAAAAGACGTGCAGTAAATTCCAAGCTTTTCTCTGCCTCTTTTCCAATGCTACCTTTAGAAAGAATATAAATCTATTTTCTGCTTAGATTATTGAAATTTTCTCTTGAGGGATTGTCTCTTCCTATTGTATTAAATCTCCCAAGTAGAGAAGATAAAAAACTGAAATCAAGACAACTCAAGATAGCAGTGTAATTAATGTACATCCTCAATGTCTACCAGTCTTCGGGTATTTGCAGAGTACCTCACTACTTAGACAGAAGCTGGAAAAAAAACTTTTCTAGTTAGGAGACAGATCTGCCTCTAGGTGTTCAAGTGGCATGCACCAGGAGGGTATTTTCCATTCTTTTTGCTCCTGCTTTACCAGACAATGTTATGCTGATAGGATGGTAATTCAAATGTTTTCCCACCTGGAGTACACATTGCCACCTGAACACAGCAATGAGCAATCAGGGTGGTGGCAGTAGCCCAACGATTCCACAGGAGTCCTTGCAGGACTGGAAAGAGCATGTCAAAGGCTGAGCAGATAAATCAGTCTCACTTCCTCCTTATTTAACTAAAATTTAAAAAGCATTTGCATTCATAAATATGCTTGCATGCATCCTTACTTAAGAGGGCATAGTTTAGAAGTTTGATCACCAGAGTCAGATTAACATGGTAGAATGTTATACTGGATAGAGAGAACAAAACCATGTTACACTGTATTCAAAAAACACATTTAACACTACTTCCAAAACAAATCATGAAGGTACATGAAGAAATTTGAAATCTGGTGAGTTTTGAGAATTGAAACTTCCAAAGGAAATTTGCTGGTCTACTGTAAAACTTTAATCTTGATTCAGTCTTCAAAACCAGAAAAAGCGTGGAGTGTGGTTCCTTTTTGGGTGCCTCTTACCTCAAGACTGATGGCAAGAAGTGGGCCAAAAAAAGCTACTGCCAGCACTTCTTTGGCATGATGTGTGCACGAAACATTCACAGTGTCTTCTTTGCAAGATTAATGTGTCAGGAAAGGGCAGAGGCACTTAATTTGCTGACCTCTTCATGACTACAGTTCAAGAGACTCAGCAATCCAGGTCATTCACCCTGCATACTTGGCTTTCAGCAAATGCTTGCTGGTTTTACATTGTTGAGGGATTAATATACTATAACTGTGGCAATGACATGACACGAGCCACTTAGCTTTATTCTTATCAGCTTCATACAATGGTATATTCTTCACAGCTAGATGATTTCTCCCTTCTGACACTTTAGAGGGGTTTATTTCATAGGGTATCATTTGTTGTTGTGCATCTATCATGGGAAATGAGGTTCACTAAAAATAAATCATTTTCAGCCTTCTTTTTAATACTGCTGGAGAAGAAAAGAGAGGGGAAACAAACTCCAAGAAATGACAGCTCAGAAATTTTAGCAAAATTAATTTATGGCAAGAAGTTGCTGTCTACACAAAAATCCACTTTTTAAAATCACCGCGTACTACAGCGGTGCACATCGATTATCTGTTTTGAAAGAGCAACATGTCTCAAACATTTTCTAGCCTTTATTCACTGCTCGTTCTAACATGCAAGCACATGGTTTAGTAACAGGATTATACTTATATCAATCCTATTACATGATCGGATTACAGTTCCTGATCCCAGGAATGCTTTTCAGCCCTAACAGGAATTTTACATCATGCAGCTTTAAGGACCAGCAGTTTCTGTCGGTGAGCATCTTAGCCTTGAAATATTTGCAGATACAAGTAGGTACTGAGTAAGGCAGCAGAGATGTATATAGCTTGCACATATGATAACTGTACTAATTTCATGAATTCTGCTAATGTAATTTGTTTCTTTTATATTGTGGCTCTGTTCTAATTAGTCAATTCAGGAAATTAAAAGTGACATTTGGTGGGCTATGTTTCAAGAATAACAGACAGGGCACTCGAGAGACAAAAGCCTACAGTATCTTTTCCAAGACCCTTCAATTGTGATGGAAAAAAATTTACCCCTTTTTTCCTATGTTTCAGTCTCCATCTTGCCAACTTGGAGTTTATATTGTCTCCACCTTAGAGGAGTTATCTTTTATCATGTCAAAATATGGTCTGAGTCCTTTTATGGCATTTAAACAGATTTATTTCTCAGAGGTATGTGTCAGTTCATGGAGTGAAGAGTGGCAAGAAAGGCCGTCACTATTTTAGACTGTACTTGAACAGATAATAAACATTCACGTTCATTAAATTTTAAAACAGTGCTATCAGGACTGTGTTGTTAAGATAGAACAGGTAAAACATTCTTAATGTCTTACTGCTGGTTGGTCTGGCCCATCTCAAAGGCACCACTTTACTACAAGCATCCTACTAATCTTGCTGGAGAATGAATTTTTACAGTGCTACTGTAGCATTCAGTCATCTGTTTACCTTCATTGACAAGGGCTAAGGGAACAACTCAGCATGATTACCAGAATGGCTTTGCTTTTACACACTAATATTTCATTGCATTTACAGTTAAGAGAATGTGCTCTGATGGTAAGAACAGGAAAGGATGTAGGCTGGTGATAAATCTCAGAATGTTAGCCCATTCTGAGTCAGTATCAAAAATAGCTCTGAATTGAGGACAAAACTCTCATTATGTGTCATGAAAAGACTCACCATTAATTATGAGCACTTATATTGACATCATGCCCATCCTTCCCTCCACGGCTCAGAGAGAAAGGTGGTACAAATCCTTTTCTCTTTAAGTCAACTTAGGCACTGAAAAAAACCCAACATATTCTGCTAGACTCAGTCCTAACAAAAAGGCATCAAGCACAATCTTCTGTGTCAGAACAACAGAACTCCCTTAGAAATCTGTAACATATTCAGTTGTCCTTCACAAGAATTTCCATCTCCAGTAAGAAAAAAAAAACTGTAGTGTTTCAAAGCAATGTCCATCAAGCAAGCTGAAAGATTTATGGACAAGCATCTCTTTAAACAACAGAAATTAAGTCTTGTGGAGTCTGTGATTCAAATTTTGATGCATTTAGTCTTTGATTTGGAGTTTAGTCTTTACTTAATAATGTCAGAGAAAATTATAATACAAAAACAAGTGTTATACAACTGCCTTTCAGGTATGTATTATGAAAATACTTGTAATGCTAGTCACTTGACATTCCCAGTTTTGTCCTAGTGTAGATGTGGAAAGGACATAAAAAGAAAAAAAAAAGCAGTGGATATTTTTCTTCATTTAGGTGGATTTTTTGTGGGTTTTTTGGTTCTTTTTAAGAGATGAATAAGAGTTTGTTTTATTTTATATGCAGAGATAAATGGTTTGCACATAGTAAGTGTGGGAGGATCCTCACAAGAAGAGCTTGATTGAAAGTCTAGTGAAATAAAAGGAAGATGAATCCAGAAAAGGATCATTTGCTTGTGAATGCACCTAACCTTTCCCAGCTGAGAAAAAAATGGGACCACATTTTCCCTGAGAGCAGTGTTCTGGCACTCCAGTTCATTGAATTATTTTAGTCAACTTTTCCCTTAAATATTTAATCACAAAGTTCAGAATCCAGACTCTTTTAAATTCAGAATCATTTGTTTAAAAATAATCACACTGCTGATTAGATGTGGACAAAATTTGCAATCGCTGACAAATCTGCACATCTGATACCTATAACATCTTGCTTAGGAAAAAAAAAAACCAACAAAAAGTGGGTGAGTGAAGAGATCTAATTTCCTGCCCAGCAGTCTCAGGTTGTGTCTGCATCCCAGAGTTGCAAACTGAGAGTTGGATGCATCGTGTACACTGCAAGGTATTAACCATGACTGCAGAATTTCACAGCAGAGAATCCAGTCAACACATTTTGGGGGTAAAAACTGCTTACAGCACAGAGCAGCGAGCAGCCACGATGACTTGCCAGATGTGATCCTGCTTGCTGTAACACATTCCCCATATCAGCACTTATTATTAATCAAATATTATAGGAAGCTGCCTGCAACAGCATTCTGCAACCATGATTAATTAACCAGTAGGTTTTAAAGGGGAAAAGTCACTTTTTCAGAGCCAAGGGTCTCTAGATTAAAAACTTGTAAGTACAAATGTAGGACTGCAGCATGTCAGCTTCTCAGCTGATTTTGTCCATCTTGAGTGGCAGAGGTGCATGTCAGGCAAATTAAATGTTCTCTCACTTCACATCCAGAAGTATGGTAGAGAAGCAGCACTACATGGTGCTGAATTACCTCTGAAGAGTCAAACAATGACAATGCCTGGCTTTCTACAAAGTAGAGGCTCTCTAGTGAGAAGATAGAACCCAAACTTAATAGCTAGTAGCAAATGTCTGTAATTCAGATCAGGCTTTTAACTAAATTGCTTATCAGAAAAAAAAATAAAAATCTCAGGCTGACATAAATGACAATTCTCTCTCCCTGACATCTGCATGAAAACCAAACAAGCATTTGACCTCAATATATTGCTGAATAGCCACACCCCACTGGAAAAAAATTATTAACTGGGATTTAAGCAACACACATACGTATTCTAAAAGCACTTCTTATTGATGAAGAAAAGAAGTATGCCATGTACTTTTAACAATTAGCCATTCTAGTTCCACAAGTCAATCACATATCTAGCTTCACAAAAAATAATGGTATCGCTACAAAATGACAGGTTTTTTTCAGTGAATGTTTTTGTTACATTCACAAGTGGAATGGTTTCTCGACTGGCAGGTTCACCAGTGCAGGAGAAGAAACAAGTCCTGGGGCTCTTCCATTCCAGTGCAGAGTGGGAATATTAAAGGCACATGACTTGTTCCCAAAGCAGGATTACTTCGACACCTTTAGCAGCCACTGCCTAATCCCCAATGCAGCATTCTCATGTCTCCTCATCCAGCACCTGACAAGCACAAGAGCCACACTCAAGTCATGGCTCATAAGCCACAGGTCCCCCAACCCATTATTATAGTTTACAGAACTGTGACCACTACTAAATTTGGTACACATGTAATTCCTTTGTCTGCCAATACTCTCCAAGAAGTGTCTCAGTTTCTGTGCTGCAGATAATACCTTCTTTCCCATCTTTTAATTTTCCTTACCCTATTTCATTCATCCCTGTAGTACGTCATCCTGTAAAGATTTTAATATGCACACACCAACATTTGGCCAAGCCCAGAGACCTAGAGTGTGCTTAGGGTTTCCAGGACTAGTTTGCCTGCATCTAATACTAGTGAATTTCTCCAGGAGAAGGGGAAAAAACCCATCAACAGCAAAACCCCTCAATAATCATATTGAGATACCTATTTGTGAAAGTGACAAACACAATAATTTGGGCAACTAGCCTCTACTCCAGAAAATGGAATCACTCTCAGAGTGCACAATCTGAATGTTAGCAGCCTTTCTAGCCCTGGGCACTACCTAACACTGTAAGCAACCTCACTGACCTTGGTGACAGTGTCATTGATCGCTCAAGGCATTTGAAAAATCAGTTAAGATTTGGAGCCAATAAGAACTCAGAATTTCCCTTAAAAAAAAAAAAAAAAAAAATTCTCATAATTTAGGACTACTTCTTTGTACACATGGAAGCACATCAAAAGTCTCAGAAACCTTTCCTTACCACACAGTCAAAATCCATTTCCCCTCTACTTTGTTTAAAAGAAAAATAGTTTCAAATGACATTGTGACCCTATACCTTGCACCATAGCAGTGACTCTTGTGGCATGTCAGGAAGGACATCAGTTGCCATGGTATAACATGGAATATATTTCATCTTTCTTTCATTTTCTAATAAAAACAAATGTCATGGATATGTACATATAGATTATATTTTCGTGAATCAAGTGTTTCATTTTGCATCTGCAAAAAGAATTCAGCAAAGAAAAACTGACAATAATATCAGTGCTGACTAGCCCTTGATTAGAAATTAGATGGACTAGCCCTAGTTCTATTAATAGTTCATTTTCATGGGCAGGAAAGTAACCAAAACCCCATCATAAGAGAAACACAGCATGCTAAAAGTTTCCCTTTTTTTGTGGGAATTTTCTGTGGGTGTGGTATTTTTGTACCCACTTCAAAGATCCCTTAGCTTCATGTTACCATTAGTGTGTGCTCAGGGGTCAAGAAAGGGGTGTTTAGGACCAGACAAAGTTGCAGGAGCAGAACTTTTGGGGGATGTTTTTTACAGAGACTGCTTAGCGTGGGCTCTTCCAAGCTCTGCCCAAGCAGCCAAGGGAGTTAGTATAGCTCCTAATAAATAATTAAAATAGAGATGCAACAACACATGCAAACCTGAACACAGTAACACCTATCGTGACAGTGCCTGGAAAAAACCCCAAATCCATACACTTAAGTCCCACGTTCCATCCAATATGCCCCCAGCTGGTTGCCAGGCAACCAAAAAATATAATTGTGCATGTGAATTAGGCTTGGGTAAAGAAAACACAAATGTGCAGAAGACATGTTTCTTCCCTGAATGGTTCCTAGGACTTAGGTGGCCCGATCTCCACTTGCATCTGGGACGTCCTGGGCAGGTGACAGCACTGGCATGCAGCAGCCTACAGGCCTGAGTCCCCACCAGTCCTGCTGCAAATGGTTTACAAGGAGCTCATTAAAAGACAGCATGGCTCAGACAGCTCAGCTCAGCAATGCGACCGAGCTACCAAACATGATTAATGGGGTGTGGCAGTGCTTTTCAGAGGAAAAGAGCAACCACACTAAGTCAGATACAATCTGGTTGCTTTCACTCCAGCAACCAGCACTTCCTTGCAATTTCTCTGCTCTGGAGTGGCATAAATCTAGAGAAAATGAGTGCTGGTGAACTTGGAACACTGTGTCAGGATCTGTGTCATGCCCAGCAGCTAATGTCACATGGGTACCACACACGTGCATGTGCACATCTCGTATTTTCACCACAGAAAATTCCCCACTGTGGAAAAAACTCTGCCTGCCAATCAATTAAGTGATGGCAGTTCAGAACTGAATTTTAGCATACAGGTAGAAAGGTACCCCAGCAGCAGCAAGCTGAAAATGTGGCTCCTGACAGAGACACATAGGGGAGGAGATGGCACTGAGAGCAGGATACCTGTTTGTCATCACTGTCATGATGGGGGGGACACAGAGGCAGAGAAAGCTTCTTCTCTCTTCTGTAACAGGACAAGCTCTGCAGTCATGTTATTCCAAGATGTCCATCACATAAATGTAACACCTTGGAATAGCAAGGTTTACCACAAAAGAGTAGAAACATTATTTGGAAGAGACTGCTGGTGGTCACCAAATCCAACCTCCTGGTCAGTTTGGGGCTGTAGATCAAATCAGCCACAGCTCTGAGGCTTGCACACGTCAGGGATGAAAGTCCAGAGCCTCAGCAGGCAGCCTCTTCTTGTGCTGAACCATCCAACCAAGGAAGAAACATCTGTTAAAGCCTTTCAGGAAGGGGACTGCATGGCCCCATGCTGGGGTTGAACCAGAGCTATAAAGATGACAGCCTTGGTGTCCTACTGCTTGTCTCCAGAGACACTGATTTTCCTTTATTTGATATAAGCTGCTATTATATAATCCTTTATAGCTGGTGAATTAAAAAGGTTGACTTACAAAAAATATCTCACTTGACAGCAATACTTCTAGAAACTGACACTATTTGTTATGATTGAGGTATTTAAGAATATCACTGAAATTGGCTTAATTTCCAGTTAGACTGAAGAGACTTATTTTCATCTCTTAGTCACCTTTTCCTACAAATATGTTGAGTCTGAAGATGAATTCTGATGCTGTGGAACTCAAATATGCATTTCTGTAAGTAAGGTGAAAATGTATTTGCATTTTGAGACAAGCCAGGCAAAGTCAGTTCTTTATAAATCATGTTTTTAGGCACAGGAAAGTGAAGCCTGTGAGTTTTATCTGTGAAATTCTACACACTTGGACATGCACCTCACATAGTAAAATAACCCTGCAGAGCAGCAATTTTGATTTGAAAACATTCATCCACTGTTCTTAAGTCATAGGTGAAAAAGGGAGAGAGAGGAATGATACAGTTACCACTCAATGTTCAGTGCTTCAAGGACAGCACTTGTTTTGTTCCTGAGCATGAGAGAAACAGAATAAAGAAATAAAGTACTACATAGAATTCCCTGCATTGATCTTCATTGATCTTCACCTTCAGACTTGCATTCTTTTTGTCTGTGTGTGACTCCATTCAGTGAGGCATCAGCTCAATATTTTCTTGGACTCATTCCCTGAGAACTACAAAATTATTACAATCCCTTATAAATCATCCATAAGCAGCACAGGGCTCACACAGTCTGTGAGGAATTGCATTCCTATCTTTCAAACCCAAGACTAGCAGACCTCTACAGATACCTTCAACTAAAAGTCAGCTCCATGAAGATCTAACCAATCATCCATGTTATACCCTTGTCCACCCAAAAAAGGGAAAATTGTAGCAATTTTTAAAATAATAACAATATTAAACTCCGTATATGTTAAATACGTGTAGATCCCAGCAAATCCATGGGTTTGGGGCCTACTTTTGGGCTTTTTTGGTGTTGGGGTTTTTTTTCCCCTTAAAAGAAACCATGGCACTATAGGAGAATAAACTGCAGATTTTCCCAGGAGGTTACAATCACGAGTACAGAAGATTTCGTACAAAGGTAATTACTTTCCATAGACAAAAGCCCTTGCATGATTTCCTTAAAACATGGTGTGGTAAGCACTTAACACCTATTAGATGCACATCAGTTCTACCAGAAACCTAATACCTACAACTGCTTTGCTTAACCACTAATTAGCCTGACAAAAGGCACTGTTGCCCCAGCCTTGCTGCTCTATATTCCAGTGATTTGTCATACCAGATGATAATATCCAACATATACTTCCCATATTAATGTCTCTACTTGACACCTACAACAACTACATGGAAAATGTCCTTTTTCCCAAGTACAATAGATTTCCTGACAGCATTACTTGTCAATTCCTCTCTTTCCACAGACTTTCCACTGGGGTTATTAAAAATACGCAGCATTACCAGCAGTCTCAAATCCATTTCAAGGGATTGGTTTGACAAAGGCTGAGCTGCATCCAAAGAACAGCAATGAAGTGTGAAGGGTCTGGAGAACAAAACTTATGAGGAGCAGCTGAAGAAAGTGGGGGGGTTAGTCTGGAAGAAAGAGGTTCAGGAAGATCTAGCTCTCTACAGCAACCTGAAAGGAGGTGGTGGTGAGGGCAGGGGGTCATGGGTCTCTTCTCCCACGTAACTAGCAACAGGACAGGAATCACATCAGAGGAGGTTTAGGTTGTGTATTAGGAGAAATTTCTTCTTGGAAAGATTTATCAATAATTGGAACAGGCTGCCCCAGGAAGTGGTTGAGCCACCAAGTGTGGCTGTGACACTCAGGGACACAGTTTAGTGGTGAACTTGTCCGTGCTGGGTTAACAGCTGGCTTCTGTGAGCTCAAAGGTCTTTTCCAAGCTAAAGGATTCTATGACATGAACACCACATTCATCCTCAAATCAGAGGACACATTCCAACTGAGGACATTGCCACCCCAAGCCGACCAGTCTTCCATCTAGTCAGCTTCCAACACAGGCAGCAGTTTCTGTTTTCAGACCTGAATAAACTACTAAAATAAAAGGGCCTGTGGCTGTTGTACATTCATGAGATATAAAGAATACTTGTTAATTTCCTAATCATTTCCCAAATAATTTTCACCAAGGAATGCTTCCTCCCACAACTGCAACACCTCTCAGCATGCACCACAAATAGCCTATACTGGGTTTTGAGCCTCCCCCCTGGAGCAAGCCTGCAGTCAGGTTTTTACCCTCTTCTGCAAGAATCCCCTCCTCAACTGTGTATGTCTGTTCTACTGCCAACAGCACCTTTACTATTTTCAAGGTAATCTACACAAGAGAAAAGTAATTTGCCATGCACACTTGACTGACATTTAGCTCTCACCACACAGGCAAGAAAATCATCAAGGCAAAAAACATGTCTGATGTAGAACGGATGAAATAAAGCACGTCAAGAGAAGAATAAATTGTATGCCAAAATGTTGAGAGAGACAGACATATTTTTTTCTTTCTAAGACATCTGCAAAGAAAACCTGGTATAAACTGAAACAAATTGCCTAGGTTAGGACATAATAAGGAAATGAATTTATATATAGCACAGTGCTCTCCATGTACCAGAATTGTCCATGTGCTACACAAGCCTAGAAAGCCTCGTTTGCTTTTTTTACCACCACACAGAGCTAGAAGTCTGAAAGGAATAATAAGAAGAGAGCTCTCCTCCAGAAACTGCTTTGCAGATTAATTTGCATTTAGTATTTACCTAATAAAGGAGTTGTGCCAGTTGGTAACATGACCAAAGAAAGGGTTTATGTATAAGAAATAACTTCCAGAATGGCATCATGCATTTCTGGACTGTGTTGTTTGCTCTGACATGAAAAACCTTTACTCAGAAGTACAGAGGCATGTTTCAATACATCTTGACTTTTGTTTATATTCTTCCAGGAATTTGTTGGCAAATTCACATTAAAGGAAGTTACTATTTTGCTTAGCAAGAAATAACAAACTATTTCCCCCACATGACATAAATAACATGGTCCACCAACAGGACAAGAGTACCCTCTTCCATAAGGAATTGTAAATCCATATCCAGTAGTGACTGCATCATACGAAGAGATTGCCAAATGTGTTTGGGGATTCAGCAATCTGCAATGAGTCACTTAAGAGCTAGTGAGAGTAGGAGCAAGGGCCACTTCTCCTTGGCAAGTGTGAGACAGCCCCTTTTTCAAAGAGCAAACAGTGGGTAGTGGAATAGTTCATGAGTCCAAGAAAGCAATCATGTGCTATAAATCTTCTTAGAAATTAAAGAAAATATCTGTCTTCTTAAATAAGACTACCTTGAAAGAAGTGAAGCAAAACTAACCTAGAGTTTATGAGGCCTTTTAAAACCTACAGAGCAGTAACATTTTAAATCCTACTAATCTGGTATTTATACCAGTATAAATAGCTTCCACATCCCTGTTCATGCACAGGCATGATTTATTTTGCTTCTTGTACTCCCCCTTCCTTTTTCCTCTCCCTACAGGCATCTACTTTATTCTAAGTGTAAGTGTAAAGGAATGAGAAAAAAGCCTGAGAAAATTTAGAACTAAAATACTAGTTATGCAACAGAAAATGCAATCAAAAGGTGGAAAAATCCCAGGATAAGAATAAAACTGTAGGCTTTGGCCTAGGTTAGAATTCCATCCTGAAACAGTATTGCAAAGGCTGAAGACTATGAAACTATAGCACTTTATTTGCAGGACTCGCAAGAGCTGCTTCCAATATGAGTTCTACTCAATTTCTTAAAGCATGAGTTCTTCAAAGCACTTGAACATGCAATTAACATTAAGTGTATGCTTAAGTCACACTTATTTTAAAGCAGTTTAGACACTGAGTATTTGCAGAATCAGAAGTGTCAGAGCCTGACTGTCAACTGCCTGCACTGTTTCAAGTGAGGCACTACATACTTCAGATGAAGATCTACATTTCACTCTTCAGTTTTGAACCACTGCATCAAGAAAAGCTTTTATTAATATTTTCTTGCACCAAAGGCAACCCATGTGCTTAAAAAGATATGCCTCATGTATTCTTCTCTCATCCTTCCTTCGAGTAAGTTCAGGAAAACCTGTATCCAAACATAATAAAAGGCTTGACCACACATTAAGGAAAGTGACTAAGACTTTATTCTAATAAAATGTAAATTACTAAAATTCCCAAAGGACAAAATGTAATTTTGCCTTCATTTTATTTTGGTATTCATAAAAAACCATGTATTGTTGTTCTGATTTGGGGGTTTGTGATGGCTTTTTTTACACTTTCCTACCCATATTACCTCTTGTTAGAACACTTAGGCACCGACTGCATCTGTAGCACTGCTAACATGCACACTGCTGTTTAATGCAGAGAAATGAAGGAAATTATAGACCACAAAGTACAATATGCATTTTTTCCAGACATAATTAATATGAACTTACGTAATGTAAATGTATGGTATTTGAAAAGAAAGAATGAAAGACAGAGAGAGAGAGAAAAAGAAAGAGAGGGAAAGAGAGGGGGAAAGAGAGGGGGAAGTCATATTCAATTAACTGGATTTCTATTAGTGTTACAACTGAAGAGATTTATAACAGGAGACAGAGACTAAGGGACAAATAATACCCTTGCAAATTTGGTAGGGAAATCACTCCAGTCACACAACTGAGAGAAAGGATGAAAAAGAACCAGAATACACGGGGTAAATATTTTTCAAGTCTCTTACACCAGGACAAACCATACCTGAAATAAACCTCTGAAAGTTGCCAATCTTGCTAAACATTTGTTCCCAGGACCTCATTAGCTTTCAAGACACGCTGTCAGTACCCTTGCTGAGAGCACTATCAGTGGAGGCTGCAATGCTAAGCCAAGGTTCTGGGTTAAGTGGCTGCTAAAGACAAGTTATTAATAGAGCACTCATTCTGTATATTATCGCTGCCATATCAATTACATCACTTGGATGTCACAAAAAGCAGGGCAGGCTGAGATATCCTAACCTGAACCAAGTCCAGAATCTGCCCCTACTTTTATCACTTCAGAGAGATCATGCTGAATACTGAGCTTCCCCAGCTGTGCCACACATTTGAAACATCTTTGCAGAGAGGATTAATTTACATCCGAAAAGCAAAAATGTGCTGCCTTTAATACTTGGGCTTTCTGCATGGCATTACAGTTGTCAGCACTACCGCAGCACGAAAAACGAGGAAAGGCTTCCTTACTCCCGAATAAATGTGGCATAGTTAATCCGTGATGAAGTGAAAGCCCCCAGCCAGCCAGGGGAATTGCCCTGTCCTGAAGAGCCAGAGGAACAAGGACAATCTCCCCTTGCAAACCCCAGGAAGAAGGGATGGCGACGCAGCAGGGAGGAGCTGCGAGGATTCGGACAGCTCTGCCTTAGGGCAGTCAGGAGATGGCGATTTTCCAACAGAGGCCGCTGCAGCCTGTGGGACAGCCCGGAAAACAGGAGGTGGACAGGCAAAACCAGTGTGTTCCCAGGGACAGGAGCTGCGCCACTGGGTTTTCTGAAGCAAGCGTGCCTTACTAGTCAGGGACCCCTGGAGAAAATCCAAGGTTTCTTAGTCTCTGCAGAGGACTGCCTCAATGCAGCCATTCCCTGCGTGGCAACCTTGCACTGTCCTCTGCCATCTACACATGGCAATATTGACTCAATATGCCCTGTGTGCTACATTTACCCTCTTTTTTTTTTTCTTTTAGATATATAAGCTCCTTAAATTTCCAGGCAATATGTATTTTTATTGATGTGTAAAGCTCTTATATGTTAATCATCATCCAGAAAGGTAATTTTAAATCCTACTATGTTAGCAGTCATTCCCAGGTGTGTAATCCTGACTAAATGTGAACATTCAGAAACATTTTTGATGACTTCTGCAAAAAGTAAATCCAGTACAAATGCAGCTAATATGTTCACAGTCAAATGCACATCACTAATTCAAAAAAAAAAAGAGAGAATTTTGTAAAATGCAGAGGATTGAACAGTACAGCCACATATATTCACTCTCTTCAGTCACACTGAAGCTCATTTTGTCACAGCAAGTGGCACACTCTTCTCATTTAGTCAAAGCTATAGCTGTAATTTCTGATGCAATGCATGTGTAGAGCAGAGTTCTGCTCTTTTCATCGTAACAGAAACTCATATGGGGCTGAAACTGACTTAACTGAGGTGGTCCCCAATGGCAATGCAATAAAACTAGATTTTAACTGAAAACGCAGGAAAGGATTTCTACTTAAGAGCCTTCATAATCAATGAAGACATTCCCTAAATACAATGGGTGGAAATCCCTGCTTCCCCTGCTCCCCAGTATCTGAGCAAAGATGTGGTTGCTCGGGGGAGCGAGCACAACCGAGGCCCCTGTTTCCTCTCCACATGTTCCTTCCTCCAAAGGACAATGACAGGCCTATCAGCAAGCCAGGTCACACTGGCAGAGCACGCAGAAAACCCATTCCCTCCAGCAGAGATGGGAAGAACATCCCAATCCAGGACAGCACTGCTGCTGCAGTGCAGAGCCTCAGCCCAGCTGCAGCACACAGAGCTCGTCTGAGTGCGCGCCAGCACTGCCACCGGGGCTCGGAGAAAAACACCTCCGTGGGGATCTCTTCACACATGTGACAGCAAACAGCACTGATTTGAGAGAAAGCCAGTAAGGATGTGCTCTTTTCTGGGTTCCCTCCCACTGTTTCCACCGTTCAAAGGAATTATTTTGGTGTACAATATTGCAGGTTATCTCACTGCAGTGGTTTTGGGCTTGGGATGAGGGGGGGAATATCTTCTGATTAATATTAACTATCTCACTAAACACTCTAATTTCAAGCAACACGTGAAATGAGATTAAAGTGCACTCTACACAGAAATTTTCTCAGAGCTTTTTTTGTTCAACAATTTACACCAAATTAAAACTACTTTGAATGGTAACGGTGATACTAAACAATAGTGAGACTAAAGTGAATCAAAACAACAGAGTCAACATTCTAAAACTGCACCTTATATGTTCTTACAATAAAACTTCAAAACACAGTCCAAGTGTATTAAAACATTGTTAAATCCATCTGTTGCCCTTGAAAATACCACTTGGTAATAACACTTGGTAAATGAGACATGGACACCGTATTTTGAATCTTATTCATCAGTCAGTACTTGCAAACTCTTAAGATATGAACCTGGAATCATCAGTGGTGATTGAACATTTTTCCTTAACCTGATTGCAGAGAATTCATAGGGAGAAATATCCATAACTTTGACACTCCCACTCTTGCCTTGTAGGACAAAGCTAGAAATGAAATCAGAGAAAGAAAGGAGTAAACTGGGAAATAAGCAAACCTATTTGTCAAGTCTTTGATACACATGCAGAATGTGCAATAGAAATACTTCTACACATGTCTGTTTCATGAAAACATGCATACAAAGGTGTCTTTCTAAAGTTTCATTAATGATCATTAATAGTTTGATTAATGGACAGCTAAGCCATGCCCAGGAGGATTTCATTTGCTTGCCTTTTTTTCACCTACTCACAGAGGTGTATATAATACCTGGGCCTGCAATCTCAAAAGACTGGGGTCAGTCTCCATCAACTATTTCAACTAAAGAAACATTTTAAAGAACATTTGGAGCTGTTTACAGTTGGATTGGGTAGCAATTTCTAATACAGGTGATGGGGTAGAATCTGAAGAATAGCATAGAGAGGCCAGGATCTGAAGGAGAATGAAGGCAAACCAGCTACCCCCTGGATTTTGTTCTTCTAATTTTTTGTTATTCTAATTAGTTTGTTACTAAAGGACAAAATTTGAAATTATAAATAAGAGAAACCCTATCTTTCAACAATTTATCAATATATATTGAAAGCTTAAGAGACTGTACTGTTATCTGGGCCATTTTGGTAAAAATACTTGAAAGCACCCATTTTTTTCCCCTGATTAAGGTTAAAAGGCAAGTTTTTCAGGAAATGAAGTTATATGCTGACTGTTCTTGGCACCATAACTCTGTCAGTGTTTCCAAGGGGTTAAGTTTGAAAATGAGTGACTGTGAAACTAAATGTATGTCTTCAACGTGAAAACATTAATTATGATTTCTCAAATGAATACAGAAAAAGCCACACATCTTTTAAAGAACCATATGCTTCTGCTTTTAAAATGAAAACAAATTAAAATATCCACAGGAGCTTTTATAGTGATTAAAATCTGCCAACCAACTGAGCTAAGTAAGTTAATTAGCACCAAAGAAGCCTCAAGTGATCTGCAGTTTTAGTCACAATTCCTTGTCTTAAATTTAGATGACTAAGGTTACTTTGTACATGGAAAAGATTTTTGCAGCATGGTACAAAAGACAAAGAACAATCTTGGAATGATTTTCACCTAATTTCTTTTCTACCATATTTCCTGTGCTTGTCTGGAGCACAAAGCTACCAGAAAATAGCAGCCATTTTACAATCATCACATTACCAAATGCAAATGCCCACGAGGTTACTATTTAATCAAAGTCAAAAGGAAAGATCTGATAGATCTTTCTTTCCAATCATAGACAAATTTTAAATGAACACAAAACCTGCCCTTTTTGGTACCTTTTGGGCCTCAAACTTTTTGAAGCTCTTCATACCACTTTAAAACAATCGTCTAAAATAGTATTACAACTTTTTCTCCCAAAACTAGCAAGCTTTACTGAAAATAAATCCCTGACATTTGCTAGGTGCTCTCTGAGAGTGACCAAACACATATGCAAAACATCCATTGCACCCACTCATAATATCACCAATAAGGAATATAATTTTTATTTTACTACTGCAAATAGGTCTGCAAAAATACTGAAAACACTTTTCTGTGAATACTAGTAGAAATTTTAAATTAATCTCCATTGTATGTATGAGCATCTGTGTTTATTTTCTCTGAATAGTCTATTTACTGGCAGCATTTCTAAATGAATAAAGTTACTGGCAGCACAATTCACATAAACAGAATTCACTTCTTGCAAGCATTCACACCAAACCAAATTGAGCAAGGAACTCTTCCAGTGAAGTAACAAAAGTAATAAATGAGAAGGAATAAACCTTATTGGAAGTTAGTGAAACACCTCCTATGTCAAAACAGGATCTAGGGCCATGCATCTGGGACAGAACACTCAGCCAGTTTTCCTATACCAAATATTCACAATTGCTTGCTAATGATCTGATGAAATTATTTGATAAATTCTCTGTGAAATACATTTGGGAAAAATTTCATACATCAGTGATAGTTTGAAGACATGAAAAAAGAGACAAAATTTGTTAAATAATTACTGCCAAATTACAAATAAAGAATGAATTTAGACAAGTGCTTCAAATGACCAGTGGGCACAAATTAAGACCATTATAACAGTTGTAGAAATGCCGTTTCGGTGCATTCTACAGGTGCAGAGAACCAAATGGTTTCTTTGCACACAGATCTTGATTTCTTCTTGCAATTTAGGAAAAAAAAGTGCTTTCAACTACACCTTCCATCTACCAAAAAAACAGGGGTGAAAGTGCCACTGCAGCCCAGTGCCCTCAAAGCTGTCCATGAGCTGAAGCAGGTAAAAATGGAACCACCAGAGCTCCTGCCAGGCATGCTCAAGGTGTCTCACTCAATACCAAGTTCTGCAGGCTGATATTCTCATCTCACACAAGAATCAAAATACTCTGCGCAACTGTCATGTAAAATTTCAACAATTTTTGTAATTTTTCCTGCCTCCAAAATTCATCAACAAGCTACTTCAACACCTGACACAAATTCCATTTTGCTTAACAAAATGGTATTACACCATCACACCCCAATTGGTAGAACAAGCTGTTTTTTCACTCCTATTACTCTAACACCATGAGGGAAGAACATTTTTCTAATTTTACCAGTATCACTAAACTCCTTTTGCAGGGTTGCTTTTGCATTTATACAAGATCACCTTCTCCTTTATTGCAAGTCAAGTGTTACCTGAGCAGTGTAACACTTCATAGTTCAGCTGGAAGATCAAAGATAAGAGCAAGATTCATGATTATCAAACCCAGTCAGGACAATGGCAGTCTCACAATTGTTATTAAGTCTGTGGGGGAAAGTGACAAACTTACTACTTGACTAATTCCTAGGCATTACTGATGGCACATTTGTTTTCAGCAAGAAAGCCTCAACAGCCCCTCGTGAGAAAGGCTTCATCTTCACTAAATGAGATCTAAAGTTGGAGAGCTCTAAAACACTTCCACAGCCCTTAGTGTGCTGCAAACTGGGTGAGTCTTGCACTCTCCATGGGCTACTATGAATATTATTTACTGAAAAAACTGAGGCATATAGTTATGGAAGCACAGAGCATGGAAAAAATAGTATAGCAAATGCAGTCTTCTTTTCCTAAACCAAGCCCGAGATGTTGGCTCAGAGAGAGGCACCTCCCTGGGAGAATGTGCCAAGTCCTCTAACCCCTGAGAATAAGGGATTTCAGTGTGGTTATCCACAAAAGGAAATGATAATGCATTTGGAAAACCTGACTGTAATGGGAGTTTCCTTCATCTCAGTGAGATTAGAGTAAAGTAAACAGTCTGCTACTGTACTAGAAGTCATTAGTGTGTTTACAACTGACAGAATTCAAGTTGATGCAATAAAGAAAAATCTCTGTTGATGGATGGTTGTCTTGTTTAATATTTTCCCCCAGCATATAGTTTGTGCAAAGAAATTATTAATTTATTTTAACTTAGACCATCTGATATTGCTCAGAAAAACAGACAAGTTTGATGAAGCAGTAACTTTAAGTACCAGCTGAATTTAATTATACTTTTAGTTTTACTCGATTCTGCTAAACCACTGATTTCATAGAGTAAGGAGAAGCACAGGGGATATAACATTTGCAACCTACTCCATTTGACAGTTTTTTGAATAGGGTACAGCAGGGCAGACAAAGCTTTCTCAAGCACAGCAAAACAGCAAAACCTTGTGAAGACAAGGCTTCTAGTTTATATATTACTAGTAAATTTAAAAGAAAATATTCATGGGCATAAATTTGCATTACCATTCTAGAAAACACTGCTGCACTTTCAGGTCTCAAAATAACTGTTTACAACCACCTGTGAATCACACACATCTAAACTGTTTTCCTGTATTTCCTTCAGCCATCACCATGAGCTAACCAGCAACAACATTCCTATTAGATTCCAAATCAACAGGCATTGATGGAATTTTTCTGCTAATAACTGAGACTTTTGCTGACACTGGATACAACAGATAAAAGAAGGGGGTCCTGATGCATCCTCTCCCAAAATGAGTGTTATGATTTTTTTTCACATTTTCCTTCATAAATATGCATCCCTTTTCTAATTAAGTAAAAGATCATACCTTTGTCCTGCAATATGTCTGTGCTGCAAAGGTTTAAATCTTAAGCAGACACAATCCTGTGTACCAAACTCTAAATTTAATAGAAAATATAAAACATGTTGCAGGTATATTTAGTTAACAATTGTAGTAAGGTCCACCTGGAAGAATATGTAGAAATGAGAGGATAGAAAATTAGAGCTGCTATCAAGAGGGTAACAGCACTAACGTTTACTGAAATTAATAATATTTTTTTCTGAACTGTTACTGTAAATTATCAGAAATCATTGTTGTCTACAAGTTTCATTTATGGATGCCACAAACTTTCACTACTTTATTCGGAAAATGGCAAAGTAATGTGTTTGTACAATTTCCTCCTCTGTTCTGGTCCAAATTCAAGAACTGACACCCAATAAAGACCTAAAGATATATATACACACACATATAATTTTATGATAAATTCCATCCATCCATTCCCAAAGCCAAGAAATTATTCTTTGTTGTTTTTTTGTTATTGGGCATTGCATGCTCTTTTAGTAGATTTTTCAGATGTAAATACTTTTTCAGTAGAAAAAGTGAGGAGTAATTAATCTTGACTAACACTTTGAGTTTCTTCAGTATCCACAAAACATTGGCAAACAACTTGGTCCTTTACAAGATTGACTTTCCAAGGACTTTTTGCTATACTTCAGTTGCCAAAAAATAAAATCAAATGCTGCGTGTCAAGTAGATTAGCAATCCAAACTGCAATTTCAGGTACCTTGCTTTGGACACATGGAAGAGAGCCATTCCTATCAGAATAAATAATGCAGTGAATTTCTTCCAAAGATCACAGAAATGTAGCGAGGCACAGCTGGAAGGGAAAGGTGAAGAGAGGATCTAAGTTAACTGCTGCTTTGAATTTGTATCCTTGCAGGTATCCATGCAATCAATTTTTAAACACTTCCAAGGAAAGTTATTTTGCAGTCTCCTAAAGAGACAGGAATACAGTTTACTTCTTGATCTACAAAACTTGCATTCTTAATTTGTTACTTCAATCTCCCTTGCTGCAACTAAGCAACTCAGCTTTTTGTCCTGCCCTTGGTGAGAATAGTTCTCTCCTTACGACAATATTTTTCAGACTTTTTAAACTCTGCTCTTGTCTCTAAATTCAACCAAACAGCTCCTCAAACCCTCATAATTCACATTTTCTAAACATTTCTGTCATTCTCTTGCAGTTCTTTGACTCTTTCCTCTTGCTCTGCATTCCCTTGTAGGCAGTGCCCATAGTCAGGCCAGCTTCACCACCTGCACACCCGGCAGGACCAGAGGGAGATGATTGCTGCCCATGATTTACACACAGTGACCTTGCTAATTCCATACTCCTTTCTTCTGCATTGCTGTCTAGCCACTTGCTCCCTTTTGGTTTTTTGGAGTTTTTTTTTTTTACTTGCTTGTTTCAGTCTTAGTGCAGGACTTTGCTGTTGTCTTCCTCAGCATCATCTTGGCCTGAGGCCACCTCGTCAGTTACCAAGCTCTGGTCTCCACCCTGCCAGTTCCCCTCCCTCATCTTGGTATCACCTGTAGGGTTTTCCTAATCCCTCTTAAAATGTCTGAAATCTATGGGGAGTACAAACAGACCTGGAAACCTAATCCTAACCTAACTTAATCCCTTCTGGGAAAACAGTTAAAATTATCTCCCCTTTGATTAATTTTATTGATAACTATTTTGAAGTACTTCACAGCCATTTGTTAACTCCCTTCATGGCAAGTTTGCTAATCCTGTTGCTCTTCAAACTACAGACTAATCCTGAATAACATAATAAACCACTTTCTGCCCAGCCACAAGTAATTCCATGTAAAGTATATGAGATGAAGCTCATGAAGAATCACAGACAACAGACAAGTAGAGCTCTGGTTACTTTTTCTTGCAGTTCATATGTCCAAGTGCTGCATTGGCACTCTGGTTGGTTGGGGTGCCATCCCCCATCTGCAACAGAAATGGTCACCAACATTCTGCAATACAGTCTTTATATAATCTGGAATTAACTAACTCACAAGGCTTTCATTGCGTAACAGGGGGGATTGTTTCATTTATTGCTATTTCTAATGGGCTGTTTGCAAGGTGTTTTCTTCCCCGCTATCTCCAGTGATTACACACAGTACCTGATCACTTTTTTAGTAGAAAGAAGAAGCCATTAGATGCTTCAGCCTCAGAAACTGCAATGAGACTGAGCCAAGCTTTCACAAAGACAGACCTGAAGCAAGGATTTGTGAGATTTTTAACAACTCTTCAGACCTAGGTTGCTTGTACATATTAACCTTAACCCTCTAGACCAAGTCTAAAATCCATAAGTCAAATTTAAAAGCAAGTTTTATCCTATTATTTTTATCTGGGTTTTGTTCTTAAAATATACCATCCCAAATACTCATTATTATAGTAGTCTGCATTTTCCCCAAAAGGTTTTGTTTTATTGAAAGGATGTTATTATCCTATCTAAAGTGCACCTCAAGCTGACACTTTGAAAGTTCCCTACTATAGAAATACATATTTGTATTTAACATTCATCAAAAAGTTCATTTCCTCAGAGAGAGACCCCAAGGAAACCACACACACTGTTATGCATTAATTTTAATCTGAGGTTATGTAGGAGTACAACGTTGAACAATTTTGGCAGAGTTGTGTCATGGCTGAGTTATTTACTGCAAACAATCCCACAAATACAGACGTATTTCCCTATCTGCCCTTCATTCACACTGAAGATGTGGTCACATGATAATGGGAGCAGAAGAGGAACATGACCAACATGGCAATAAGTTATTTAACTGCTGTCTTTGTGGTGCTCTAAGCCTTCCACAAACAATAAATAATGAACAAGAAAATGTTAGAACATCTATAACTCTAATATTTAGCTATTTTAAATGCTGGAATCAGAATTAGGGTTCAAGCATCAGCTTTTTCATAAATCCTACTGAAGTGTTGCATTTTATTCGGATTATTTTATTTCAACTGTGCTTCTTACTAGACCAGTCAGATTCTACATTTGCTTCATTGAACAGAGCATTGTCAGAGAGTTTGTGCTTTTTTTGCTGTGCTCATATTTTGCTTTATGATTTCTTCTTCTTACTCATTCTAAAAGTTACAAAGGTACTGAGGATGGAGAGCAAGATACAAACACAGAAGATATTCTTTTAGAATGTGTCTTTGCACATCCAGTCACTGCTATAAGCACCAATTTGACAGGTACCGTTAATGATAAGGAAGCTGAATTATAAGAAGCTTCTGGCAAATATTTTGTCCCAGATACCACCCTTACCAAAAGACTATTGTTTTGTGTGGGCACTTAGCCAGAAACCAATTGGAATGTACTTCTTGTGTTCAAAATAAATGCTATAAGCAAGACAGTCTGTGTCACCCCATTAACTGAGTTGACTAAAATGCAGTAAGGTAGAAGGCACTGGAATTAATTTCTTTGCCCAGCCAGGCTGTAGATCATTGCAGTGAGTGGCAAATGATGGTGTCACTGTGGGTTACAACAGAAGGAGGCAGAAACCCTGTGCTCTGCATATCTCATGGAAGAGATTGCTCTACATCAGAAATAAGTTCTCTGCAATTTATCTGTTAAATTTGTGGCCAGGAAGCATTTTCCTTGTGGAAAACCAAAAGCAATGAAAGCAGAAGCATAACTGTGATGGAATATTTGCTCCTGTAAGTAGCTTCTTTCGGTAGATATTTCTGGAATTCAGTCACAGAATCAAAATTGATTCTGGGAAAATGCAGCAGGCAAATTCTAATAAGGGAATAGAATCTACATCTCTTCAAATTTACACAATCATAATCATTCACGTGAACAAATAAGGCCTATACCTCACCATTAGCAGTCTATTGACTGATGTAAAGGTTCAGTTTTTGTTCAGTGGGTGTAATCTCTGTTTGGAAGTGAATGCTTTAGATAAGAAGTCAGAAATGCAGCTGTGGAAATGGCATTTTAAGTGGCAGAGAAGAACACAAAACAGTAGAATCAATCATGAATAGGAGTAGGGAGATCTGCACTTTCCAGCCTGGGGCTTTCCGTCTTTAGCTTCTCACACTGGAGGGTGGCACATTTCAAACACAGCATGAATGGAGAATTAGAGAGACACCAGAAGACAGAAAGAGTCACAAACCCTTGTACGAGCCTTGGTCTACACCTTAAAAGAAAACACACATTAAAGGAAAGATAACATAATTTGATAAAACTTAGCATGCTCCAAAATAATTGTTTTTATAGTAATATATTTATGAAACAAAGATAACAGATTCTGAGGAAAAGAATGGAGTAACAGTACCAGGCTCTAAAAAGAATGGACTGAAAATGTAGATGGAGTGCACTAGAATTGAAAATTAACTTCCTTACTTTTCCTCAGTAGCAAAGCACCCAACATGCTGCATTAACTGACACCTCTAACGGTGTCACCATGTCACCAAAAACACATCCCAAAGTTATCATCACATTAGCAGATCTAAGAACTCTAAACCAAGAACTTCAAAGTATTTCCTGTGCTGCTTTGGATCTCACTATCATACAAAAACATTGAAGCATGTTTATATCTGGGAATTTAAGTTTGTCTGTCTTCCCACCAACCAGAACCTATTTGGAGAGGTTCTGACCGTGACTCATTTCTCAAATGTGCATAATGGGTCAGTTTGAGCTAAGAGCTGGGGCATCCTGTTCCTGACTACAAAAATAAAGGGGCAAATTTAAGTCCTCTTTTTTTTCTTTCAAGTGATTGCTGTACAAGTGAAAGATGTCAAAATGACGGCTCCATAAGATAAACTTCACCATTAATCACAGGGTGGAAACAGTTCAGCACAAAAGTCAGCAGAGCAGGCTACAGAAGCAGCTGTGGTAGTTCATTTGCTCCTGTTCAGCCACTGCATCCGAGCCAGCAGTAATTCCCCAAGCAATTGCTTTCCTTGCTTTGTCTTCTCAGCTGGTGTTCCAATGCGTGCAAGCTGTGGCTGGGTTTGGTTGTTAGTTGTTTTGCTTTGTTTCCCAAAGGTGGAAAGACATTTCACTAATGCAAATATAGAGTATATGTAGCCCCAAAATTATAAGCCATTTCATGTAGCTTAATCAGAAAACAACCCATAATATTTGCTTGATTTTGCATTAAAATCCTTATTGCACACCTATTTTCAGCTCTTGAACTGATTTCAAGGCAGTGTTTCTAGGGTAGTGTGCCAAACCAGCTTGCAATCAGTAATAGATTCATAAACTAAACTTTAACAATGCTCATGTTATTAAAATGGGGTTGTGATGGAAAGAGGAGTTTGCTGAATTATTCACCTTTCATGGATTTCTCTGTAACAAATTAGCATTGAAATTTCAACCTACTTTTTAGAATCCCAAATGACAGAAGTTTGGAGAGCTGCTGAAGGACTCAGAGCTCAGAAAGAAGTCTTGTGATCTGACAACAGACAGGAAATCTACAACTAAATGGGATTCAAACCAGCATTAATTCCACTGAAGAAAATATATGAAGCAAAATGTTAAATCACAATCCATAGAAAATTTGTCTAAATGATGAGCAGTTTCAGACCAACAGCCTTAGGCTTCAAAATTCTTCCACTAAAAAAAAAAATGAAGAGACAAACAAAAATGGAAAGAAAGAAAAGCTGTAAAAATGGCAAGAAACATACAATTAAAAGCATCTGAATGTTCATGCCTTTTAATGCCTCCTAAGAACAGAATGCCTAGAAAACTAGAGAGATAGATAATATTATTGAAGAATCATGATAGAGGAGCTGAAAAGCAACAGAATTTCTCTGTTTGGACCCAATAGTTACCCGAAACAAAAATTCTGCTTTCTCTGAATTGGGAAATGTTTGCAAATCTTTGGCCAGATCCACAGGTAACAGCAAAACTATTAATTTCTTAATATTAGAATACAAAACACAGGAGCCTAAAGCAGCTTGCCTGGTGAGATGCCCTAAGTACAAGACATTGGATGATGATATTTATATTTCAAAAAAGACTGCACCTTGTCTGTGTTTTAAACCCAAATCACAGGCAGATGGGACAGAGGAGCTACTTATTCCTGATGTGGGAGCTGTCAAGGCCAGCAAGAGAGGCAGTCAGAGCTCACCAGAGAGAGGGCAGGTCCTGACAGGGCAGAGAGCTGGAACCTTGGACACACAGGGTGAATATGGGCTGGAGAGAAGGGCATTCAGAATTGCAACACAGCCAAGGGGCTTAGACTGCAGAAGGACAAGAGGTTTGTAATATTCCCCAAGAGCACAGCAGTAATAACAACAACTTAGCTGAACTTCACTGGTCTGCTCAGATGATGCCCTGACAACATTGACATTCAGCTGCTTTCCCTCACCATCTAAAAGGCACCTTGCCCACGTGAGCATAGAAAGGGTGAGTTTTAGCCAGACTTTCTCTCTGTTATGTATAAAGGGATCCCTGCCAGCATTAGCCCAAACTCCTGTTTCATATTCTCCCATCCCTCTTACCAAATCATGCAATAGTGTCTTGTCTACTCACCTTCCATTTTTACCAAATAACAGCTGCATTTCAAGGATGCTTCACAAATAAATTCTTGGCCTGTAAAGCCCTTTGAACAAAATTCCCTGTGTAGATGTACAATATGCCACAAGTATTGTCAAGGCAACACAGGTTCAGAGAAACACAGCAGTTGCTAGGAAACACCAGAGCAAAGAGAGATGGGGAGCTGTTTACTGACATATATTTGAAACATTAATTATTGTTATTTGTGGGTTTGAATCTCAAACCATACCCATCTATTTCTAGTTAATAATTCTAATTTGAATTCTGTTACTGAAAGAACCCACATGTATCTCTGCATCGCTGAATTAAATTCCCCTAAGCTCTGAGACCATAAACAGACTAAAAATCCTGGACTTGTGTAGAATCTGTTGATAGTTTTGGAACATTTTTTAGGAGACAAGACTCTACCATGCTTGTCACAGATCACCACCATCCCAGAAAACTAACTAAGCTGCAGACATTTATTTCTGTTCTACATGGGCTCCAGCAGAACTTTTATCAAGCCATTGGAGACAGATGTTTTAAAACAAAACAACCTTTCATTTACTTTCAGACAGGGGAATTATTTGCATAGTTGTTTGAACAAAGCACATAAAGGAAATCAACATTACTGAAACTTCTGCAAGCAATAAGCAGCACAAAAAATAAGCCATACAGTATTATGTAAGCTAGTCAGGTTAACAAAAAATAATGTCAGAGTGAACACTCATTCTCTGAATTTACTGCAAAATGGAAAGAATTTCCTCCATGTAACTGAGACAAACAGTAAATGAGATTTAAGTGGCAACAACAGAAAAAAAAAGAAGGAAATACAAATTTTTATGAGTTCAGTCATTCAGTCATACATTACGGGCAACAACAGGAAAAAGCATGTTAAAAAACTTTGCTAAGGTTGCCAAATCAAACAGTAGGAAGGTGGAACAGTATACAAAACAAAACCCTACAGCCTTCCCATCTAATTTTTTAAATACACATATACCATGACAGTATCTGCATGGGATAAAGACTGAGGAAACCCATTTTTCTAAGAGAGCATTCAACATCTTAAGATGTTGCATTTCCTCATGAATTTCTTCCTCCAAAAAGGTTATAATCCAAAATTTCACAAAATAGTCACGCTCACAAAGGAGAGCTATCCTACACTTAAATGAATCAAAGAACCCAGAGAAAAAAGTGCTACAGTAGCTAGAAAGTATTAATAATATACATGGGAAGGAAACGGAAGTTGTAAAAGCTATTAAGCTATAAAAGTAACATTAAAATGGAAGGTCTCAATTTATCAACACTTGACACTGCAAATGCAATAATATGTATAATACAGCCTTCACACTTGGAACAAATAGAAAAAGCCCCAGAAATTTTAACATGTCACACTATACTGAAATCAGTGGCAGCAGCAGTGAACTAGTTTGTTAAAAATTTTGATAACTTACTCACATTGTAAAACTCCATAGAAACAAATCAATTTCAACAACCTCTCATTCACTACAAAATTAAAAAAAAATAAAATCCACAGGAGGCATTTCAGTAAGATGGAATTTCTTTCTCCAAAGTTCATTTTTAGACTGCAATTTTTATCGAAGAAAGCAAAGCAAACACCCAACTGTGAATAAACCTTTTTGATTTTCATGAAGAACAGAGCGTTTTGTCTGACAAAGGCAGCTGTAGCTGCTGTCATTCTTTCTAGGGGAGAAAAATATGACTTGGCTGGACTCATAGATGGGCCCAAGTAGGCTGGGATAGTGTAGGGTTTGTTTGGAGTTTCACAAGCCCAACACACAATTATTTTCCCCATTCCAGAGACTCAGGGCATCCTGGGCTCACTTGGCACAGGGTGTGAAGCCCAGGCACCTGTACTTCCACCTGGAAAATCCACCAGACATAGAAAGCCAGCCCTCTTCACTTTATAGAGGTCTGTTGCAAAGTACACTGACACCACTCTAGGAAATAGCCACTTGAATGTATTATCACAAGAAAGATCCTGTATTTCTGCCACTGAATTTATTATCAGAAATAACTGAGATTAAAACAAAACAATGTACAAATATATCCATAACAGTCATCACAAGCTGAGAAATTGTCCATCAGTAAGTACACAGAGAACCAATTTTAAAAACCCTTCTTGCCGAGTTTTGAGTTTTTGATGTCATTGTAAGTAGAATTACATTAAGAGAATTGTCATGAACCCAATTATTATTCCATTCCATGTGCATTTTCAACAGCAAATTAAAATGAAAAATACAAATTTTCCATCATCCATTTTTTTATAAGTTTGAGTCTTCCTCATTATTTTGTGATTACCTTTGTATAGAAATTGTACACTGAAAACGTTGCTTTTAGTATGACTGGTCATAAAAAGTGGGTACAAATAATAGGATCCTAAACAGCAGGAGAAAGATTCATTATATCTGTTGGGGACAGATAAGCATTCATGAACAGACTTGTAAAGTGCAGATGAGTTCCAAGGAGCATGATCTGCCAATCACCCTGGTGGCTTTGGGAGACAAATCTGCTGAATGGCCACCTTATCTTCCAAATAACTAATATTAAAAAATAAGTGCTCTTAATCCAGTAGTGCTCTATTGGAGTTCATAGTGTAAAACCAGGATAATTTTAATGCCCCACAAGGTTCTATAAAGGAAAAAAAAAAAAATAGAGACCTACAGTATAAAATTTACTTCTCTCACTTATAGTCATTACCCAGACAATAAACTGGCACATCAGCTAAGAACAAATATGTCCTACTGTGAACAAATTCAAATTTCCACACCAGTGCACAAACCAAACCTGGGGAAAGAAATGAGTGATTTTGGTCTGCTCTCAAATAGCAAAAGTTCTCTGCTCAAGGCAGGAACATGGAGAAGCTTCTAGTCAAGAATGCAGCTGAAAGCATAGTGTAAAGCTTAGGAAAGTACCTGCATTTGGGAACTCTTCCCCAAATAAATGTGCATATGAATTAACAAATCTGAACACCTGAAAGTTTTCATCATTATTTGCCTTCTTCATAAAAGGATATAAATCAAGGGGATTTCAGAGTTTAAAACGTGCCAAGGAGGTAACAGTTTTTACGGGTCAACTTTCTCCTTTTGCCTCAAAAGTGATTTGTAACAATTCTAGTAGCTTTGATTTGAATCTTAAAAAAACTACATAAGGATATGGTATGTTTTCATCAGAGACTGAAAACAGGCCATTGATGTAATTTATGAGTGTATGATGGGCAGTAGGTGGGAAATAAAACACACCAATAGAAAACAAATAAAAATTAAATACAGAAGTAACTGAACTCATGAGCTATGCACTGGAGAATGTTATGCTCCAGAAATTGAGGTCATATGCTATTCAAAGACCATTTACTGATACCTAACAACACACAAGCAGAAGTATTTTTTCCCTTTTGTGTATTTACCTTTGTATCATGCAACAAAAGCGAATATACAGAGATAGATGGTACAGCAGCTGTCAGTTTAATGACAATTGTTTCAAAAATATGAATCCTTCAGTGTCCAGTATGATCTCCCTAGAAACTTTCTTCCAGTTATAATTTACTGATAGGAGCTTTATGGAAGCAATATATTATCATGTCTCCATCAATGGTGTAGCTTTAAAAATATTTCCTTCCTGAGCTCATCTAGAGGATTTCAGCTTCCCCCAAACATTTCACAGCAGGCAGAGCTGTAAAATTTCTACTATATATCACCTTCAATTTGATCATTTGATGATCTGTGTCAGCCAGCATCAACCCTACTCCAGTACTCACTCCTGCAATGCAGCTCCTGTCTGTGCTGCAGCTGCCTCAGGTGGCCAGGATTGATGGAGATCTCCCAAGAATTCATTACATAATAACTGCCCTACAAGTCAAAGAGCTGAAAAACAAGTCAATGAAACCCATGGCTGCTCACAGATCACCTGTGGGTTCCTTGCAAGTTCAACATTCATTGCAACCTTACCAGAGCTCAGCATTTCTCAAATCAGATAAATATATCTTACCAAATGTAACAATGTCAATAGCAAGGCTAGATCAGAAATGCAGTCTTCACACACAGAAATATGTGCCTGGTATTTATGAGTATTATGTTTGAGCTCTTAACTACTCCAATTCTTGAACTGGAATCACCATTGGAATTGTGATGGACCACTTGAGTCAGAATTCTGATTTTGCCAGGAATTGCAGTCATTGCCATGCAGCCTTACAGAAATTGTTTCCAACCACTCAGCTAATTGTTTGCTGCCAAATATGGTTTATACAGATTAACAATAGTGTGCAGATTTAAAGAAATATTGCTTATCTTGCCTCTCACAAGGATTCATAGAGTTGCCCACCATTCAGATTATGCATTTGATACTCTTATATTAGTGCTCTGTTGAAACAGAAAGGCAAGCACAAAAAATCTAAGCTGGCTACCTGAAACCAGGCTAGAATTCTAGCAAAGCAAAAAAATAAAACAAGTGCACAGAAGGGAAGACTGTACGGTTATCTGAGATTTCTTTTATTGTGAGTATCCTATAATAATTCATTCCTTCTGCCCTCTGGCCCTCTGTACTTGTCCTGTGCATAACACCACTATAGGAAATCTAACTGCAGATTTTCTGGAAAAACCCAGACACTGAGCCCTACAGTCACATACTGTATTGGGCTAATACTGAATTCAAATCTCAAAATTAGAACAAAATTTCAGAGATTAGCTTCAACGCTCACACTTGCTGCCATTGTATTTCATGGCAGTCACCTCTCATGGAGGGTTTTACTTGCATCTCACTGCAGCACTAACTTAGGCCAGTCGAGGCTGAAGTTTGCTAACTCACAAAGGTAAAAAAATCCCAACCAAAAAAAGGTATATGCAGAGAGATTTGCTGAACAGAAGATGCAGAAAAAGAGGGTTTGTTATTTCCATTTTATAAATCCAGAGAGGAAGTGACATTGAAGCAACAACGTCCTCCAGGTCTGACAAATCCACACCGAAGAGCATCTACCACACTCTGTTCTGCTAGCAAGTGATTCTCACTCTTTTCCTTACTAAGGCTCTTCAAATAAAATAATCTCTGGCTTCTTAAACTAACATTGGCCAGGATGGACATAATGTCTGTCACCAATCTTGGCCTTCAGGCTTTATTAGTCATACATTTTATCTTCTGTCCAAGGCTTCAGCTAGTGACTTTGTTTTATCATTTTATGTGTCAGACATGATATGTAGCTATGAAGAATGATTACTGTAGCTATTTTTCAGGAGGGTCTTTATTTAATATACAACTAAATTCTCAGTTCAACATCTAAATGAGTTGTATGTTTGCAGGATGAACTAACAGCTCAGGGAAGGAACATTATGAACTGCTACACAAATAAATTCATGCTCCAAGTCATCTGTTTACGTATTCAAATTATTGAGGCATTTCAGGTCAATGCAGTATAACCATGCCCTAAAACATTTTGAGGAGACAAACAGGCACTCATCTTGGCAAGATAACCAACTTCTCAGCAAAATCCTAACAAAGACTAAATACAAAACCTTTCTTAAGTAGACCAAGCTAAAGCCCCAAGACATGAAAACACCACATACATTTGTAAAGTTATATTTCACTTACACAGTGAGCAATTCCTTGTACATTTAGTATCTTGAGCTGCTACCCAGGGGCGGGAAGGGCAGGAAATGTTTGCAGAACAGCTGTGGGGGAACAATCAGAGGAAGAAGTGGCGTGCGGGTGTCAACCCTGCGGGACATCCCTATTGTGTCACACCTTCCTTGGGGTCCAAAGGACATGGGAGGAGGCCAGGGGAAGACTGAATGCAAGGACAACTTGTGCATTCCTTCAGAGATCATTATGCCTTACAGACTTGGACACATGAGCAGTGGCTCTCCACCCTGGCCTTCGCCTGAGCCCATCCTGAGCCCGCCTGTAAAAGATTTCAGATGTGAACAGAGCAGTTCTGTCTCCTAGGCAGGGAGGAGGAAATACAGCCACTAGATTGAACCAGCTTGTTTGATGGCTTGTATTGGCCTAAGCCTTCTGTCAGCTCAGGGAAAAAAACTTTCCTGCAGTGTGTACTGCTGTTGCCTCCAAATCTATTTATCCTCATGTTCAGAAACAGGCCCTTTCTATGCAGATGACCAGTACAGATGCATGGGACAGTGTGAGCAATGGAAGTTTCAGATGACAAGAAGCTTTGCTGGCACAATAAGCAGGGAGGGATCAGAACCTGCACAGCACTATCTTAACTACCAACAAGCAATATTATATGAACGGGTATTTTCATCTATGGTTTTCAGAATGCTTTATAAATATTTTTAATCATCATGATTGCTAGGTGACAGATGCTTAAACAATCTTAGAAAAGTTACCTGACATTTTGCAGATATTTCCCATACCTTTAGCATTGCTTTCATGTGCATTCTCAAAATTGGGGTGAGATGAAGCTAAGTAAGCTGTTTGACGACCTCCACACACATTTTACTTTATGATAGCAATATTCAAGCCAAAAGGCAGCTCTCCACTTATTTCAGCAGCTGATGACTTCTTAGACCCTAAAATTGTTCTTGATAGAAATATAAATGATAGTGCAAAGACAGGAAATGTTTTAGACATAAGTGCAGACACAGCCACAGAAATCACTGAAGAGTAAAAATTGATTCCATTTGCTAAGAAAAAGCAAACACTTGGAAAAGATTAGACTGGGTTATTCCATTAGAAAGCTGATGAAGTTTAAAGCTCTGCAGTGGCATTCAGATTAGGCCTATGAAGAGCTCCTTCTGACAGAAACATGCTGACTAAGAAAAAGCCCCTTCTATATTTAAAAATTGTAGCAGATGGTGCTAGCAGTAGGATGCTGCATCAAGTTGCTATGAATGTGGGCACTGTCATCTATCATTGAAAGTCTCAAAATGCCATCACTCTACTGCAGGTCTCAACCTGAACTCTGCAAAATGCTGCAAGTACTAACATAATTTATTTGGTACCAGTGCCCCCGGGTCAGGTTTCTCTGGAAAAGCTTCAAAAATTACATTCCTATGGCTTAGGAGGACTTGGGATGTTTTTAAAGTAGTCAGGATATTGGAGATCTGTATCCTGAATTCAAAACAAGGTATTCAAATACCTTAAGTAAAAATGTTGCCCCAGTTCCAGCATAAAGCCCAGAGCTTTTGAAAATCCTGTGTATTTGTACACAGCATAACACAGGGATATTCAGGCCTGCTAGGATGCCAGAAGGGGTGTGAGCTGGAACCTGCACAGAGGGGACAGCTCATGTCAGTGAAAAGATGGTGACTGAGAGGTGGCATCTTCAGCCTTCCCAGAAGCCACGAGCCGTGTGGGCTCAGGGACCCTTCCCTGAATAGGAGGCTGCCAAAAAACTCATCCTCAAGCTGAAAAACGTGCTGCCCCCATATCTCTCCTCCTCCTCCATGCAGAGGAGGCACAGGGGGCTGGAGCAGCCGCCCTGTCCTCCCACGCCCGCTCCTGCTGCTGGGAGCAGCCCCGCTCCATCCCACCTGCCTGCATGGCCAGAGGAGCAGCCCCTCTTCTCCCGAGGGTCTCAGCATGCTCACACCCACGGCAAAGCTAAAATCAGCCATCACCAACTACCCCCTCCGGGGCACCGCTGCCCCTCGGCAGCGCGCACAATCGGCTGAACGGGCCGAGACAGCAGTGGAGAAATTCCCTCGCAGCCTTCTGAAATATCCACAGTATTTTTCATGAGTTATTAAGCACACAGCCCTGCTGAGCGATGATTTTGGAATTATAAAGGTATTCGCTACAGGAATTTTTTATTCTTTTTCTCTCTTGCCATGGCAACCAGGCTATGGAAGCACTTCAGAGGAAGACAGCGCCTCACAGTATACAATGTGTTTGCAGCACTTTTCTATAACGAGTTAAGCATTTTTAAAGCTGTCTCGGAAAAATTGGTTGAATAAAACAAAACCTACACAGCATGATTTTTTTCCTGCCTGCTTTAATAAAAGGATGTGGATATAGCCTGCACTTCAATGAATTAGGAGTCTGGAATTCTGACAAACAGCAAGGGCTGCAAAACGGGACCTAGTTTGTTTTTTTACAGCTAGAAGGCACACCTACAAGAACAGGCAAAAATACCAGGGGAAAAAAAATAAAGCAAAAGCAATTTGTCTTTTAAAGACCAATCTGTAAGGATTTGTGCAAATGCATTAATCTAGATTTTTTTTTTTTTTTGGTCGGTTCTCAAAATTCAGGATCCTGCTTCTGCATATCTTATAGGCATGTCAGTAGCTGATGTCTTTTGTCAGTTGTAAAAGACAGCAAAGAAAGAGAGGGGAAAATTAACATAACTAAAATAATGCATGTTTATAGAGGGAAGGAACTGATAGCTGAAGAGCTCCTTTATCCCAAGACAGTAGCATTTATCCCAAGCACAATGAAGCAGCATATTTTCTCATTCCTGAAATAGCTAGAATTATTACTGTGCCACTAGGAATTTTATACGCCTATGGGATCATGACACAATCAGTAGACATGCAATAGTAATGATGAACTTCTTCAATTAAACAACAATTCTTTAAAAGAGTTGTCAGAAATCAGACTGATTTCCATATAAAAACAGCACTTCATTAGCAAGAACTGTCTTGCCTTCCTCCTGTTACCTTTGTTGAGGCAACCAGAATTGTCTCCCTAATACTTATTCAAACACAGATAAATTACTTGACTTAGGTAATAGCTGGTGAAGGCAATTTCAGCCTGTTAGGTAAAGCAACAAAATTATTTATGTATACTGGCTTTTTTATCCATTTATTCTCATACAGTAGAGCACAGAAAACAGGAAGAATCAGACATTTTTCCCCATTTTTGGAAGTCCAAAATCCACTACAGTCAACAAACAAACTCCAAAGTGTCCTTAGCAAACTGGAGAATAAGATTGAGTACATCTCTGCTCTCATCCTTCTTTCAGTATTCTTAACATGAAAAAAAAGGACAGTGAAACAAATAAAACTCTTAAGAAATGTCCAAAACCAGCTTTTAAGCTTTCTAAGCAGTGTGACAGAAAATCAGGAAAAGAACTTTATTCTCGGATATTAATAAATGGAATTTCCAAGAATGAAAAATAACGAATGCTTCCACGAACGAACAAACACTTGTATTGATTCTGGTATCCATTTTCTGAAGAAAAACAGCCATCTTCTCTTACCCAAATTAAAAAAGCAGAAGGAAGAAAACAAATAGCCCAACTATACAAATTATTACAGAATTTTTAGCTACCATTAGTTACTTATTACTTAAGTTGTTGCATAATATCCAAAAAGTTATTATATTATCCTGTTGGATAACATATCCACAACTGAAATCTGGTGGCAGGGGGGATGTCCTACTCTTTTTCAAAGTATTGACGATTTCTTGGACACTGACTTTATGAAATGAATTACCATGTTCCAAACTCAGATTCTGCCCTTCTTTACCAAATGGGTTTTGGAAAGTGTTCAAACACATCTCATAATTGTGTTATTGCCCATTGTAGAACAAATGCAATTTTGCAATCCAACCTCAATATCTTATTTCGATATTCTAAAAACCATTTATTATTGCCTACTGCTCAAGCAAGTTCATTTACTTTTTTTTTCTTTTTCTTTTTTTTAATATGCTTTATTAGTAGTCCATAATGCACAATTGGAAGGAGGCTTATTTCTTCTGAAGAACAGTATTTCCATGGCAATACACGTCACGCACAGCATCAATCTCTTATCTTTTCCCAACACCTACGACTGCTGGAACTTGGCTTAATGTTATATAATAAAACACAACACAAAGAACACAATCTCAGTAGAGACTTTAGTGCTTGCCTCATGTATATTAGATATTCTTGGTTTTATAAGAGCCTTTAGGTCATAATGTTTCTTAAGCAACTAGAAGCTCTTTAATTAGAAGCAGGTGCACGCAATTTTGGCTTACAATTCCCAAGACAAACTCACCTGGATAGACTCTTAATGAAGTAACAGAGAGGATGACAACAGCTGCAAGACCAGATGTTTGCTGTTGCTTCTTGTGCAAAAAATTCGGATGCAAAAATTTTCCTGTTGCAAAACCATTAAAATTACTGGGTTTGATTTTTTGCTTTGTCTGAGGCAGTGGAGGATTGTTGTTTGTTTTGATTTTGGGTGGGTTTTTTTAATTCACAATGGTTGCAAAACAAAGGCACATAGTAGGACATATAGTAGCACTATTTGCTGGTACCTTTATAAATGTCACTACATCAGTATAGATAATGTCAATAAACTCATCTTTAATACCAAGCAGACTTGCTGATCTGTCTCCAAAACATGCAACTGTCCAAGTCAATTAAACCTGTTGCATCTGAGCATCCAAAGATAACACTGAAATAATAATTCTGGTCAAATTCTATAGATGTAGATGAGAAGATGGTGTAGATGGTTCACATGTGAGTATTACGCTGAAAAAAATAAAGATAAATAGGAACGGAGTATTTACATCATGATTAGTCTCTGTTTCAGTGGGGTGTGCTTAAAATTTTTACCAATGCAAACCTTTCAGCCTTAATACCAGCACAGCAGCCATACTCAGCAGTATTTGTTCTAATTCCCCTGTCCACAAGGCATAATAGCCAATTGCTAGGGAAGGGTTGAAGTTTGTTTATTGTACTGTTGCTGTTAAACCCAGAGCCAGTTTTCACTGTACCAGAAAGACAGCTTGACTGACATAAAAATGAAGCTATTTTGACATTCAAACTGATTATTTTATTTCTAACTCTCACTGATAATTATCCAACTTTCAATCTGATCCAGCTAAGTGGGAACACAAAAGCCTATTATAAACTCAAGCATATGGCACTGATCAAAGGAATTTAACTTTCTTTTCCAGGCTAAAATTATTTTCTTTAGTAAAACCAAAAAACAGCATTGATCTGATGCTTTCCTCTTCATGTTTCACTTCAGCAAGATAACACGAACTCAACTGCATTGTCAACAACGGACATTATCTTCAAGAGGAGTGACTTCAGTCCTGCTACTCATTTAATAACAATATCATTTCTTTAGCAGGAAGAAGGCTGCATGTTTGCTTATGTGCCAGCAAAAATTAAATCTGAGAAAAAGACTGCTTTTGTAATAATAATCTGGAAAGGCATTATATCATCCCTGAAAAATGAGTAGTTAATGGATGGAGTGCCTCAAGAAAGGGTTGGCATCAACAAGACTAGAATTTAAATTGTATAAGTGAAACTAAAATTCTGATTCACTCTAAATAACATCTCCTACAAAAGAAACATCTGGTCCAAAAGGAGATTCAATGATCTGGCATTGCAGCACTGCATTAAATAGTGATACTGATGTTGAAATGACCGTGCTGCCTAATCCAAGATCGTCATGTGTTGGGATCATTCTAAATGGTACCACACTGGGAAATGGCTGGGCCTTGATGCTGAATTGTCATTTCAAGCTTTGCAGTGGCATTCAGGAACAGTCATGGCTCTGAGTGAAGTCTTGCTGAGAAAACACGGTAACTGTTGAGTGAGAGAGGAAGGGGAGGAGGGGATGTAGATTCAGTCTAAATCAGGCAGCAAAAACCACTTTGTGCAATACCATTCTGCACATACCGATCAGCACTAGTGGAGAGATTTCTCAACTTCCTTGCATAAATACATGTCTATACATCAAATACTTCATGCTGCTGCCACATCAGTGGTGACTGTAGCTTTTAATATATTCACAGATCTTCAGTCTTTTGATCTGGAAAACATTCTGACTGCAACACTACGTAGTAAGAACTAGAAACTTTTCTCATCTCTTTCTTCACTCTGGGTTTTTAAAGAGTGTAAAACACTATTTCCCTGTCCTTTCTTGAAAGAAGCTTCTTTACAGTGGTGTTTGTCAACAGCCCAACAGCAGCAGCCAGTGAAGAAAGGTTCCAAGTGCTTTTGCATTTACCTCCTTCTCCTATGTTTGCTTGGTTACTCACAGAATGCAGAGCTAAGAGGAGAAATATAAATTCATTGCAGCACATTACAGCTCCAAAGAAAGACTCATCTACCACTTCTCCCCCGAAAAATTGCCTTTTCAGAACATCACACACGCAAATGAGTCCCTTTACTCCTACACAACTGCATCTGAAATAATTTCCTGTTATTGGTCAATAAAAACCTCCAATCCAGATATCAGAAACTAAAGGAAACAGAAAGGCTAAGCTCACAATCTTACTTACAAATTACAATGCTTTGGCATAACAGCTACTTAGTCTTCAAGCTGTTCAGAGAGCTGTTTTCATAGCAGATTTTGTGTAGCATTTGGTTTGGTGTTAGAAGTCTCTATGTTAAATTGCTCGAAGAGGAACACTGCATCAGTAAGGATGTTTATCATGCATTTCTATTTCTTTGTGGACAATGCCAAACAAAATAAACCATTAAACAAACTGCAGAATTGGGGAAGATAAAGACATCACACAGACTGATGGTGCATGCCAAAAACTCTCCTCCCCTGAAAAATGTGAGGAATTTGCATTGATAGCTCCAAGAGTTTACATATGGTTCAGTGATATTTTTCATTCCATACTGATCAAAAATTGTTGGGCGGAGAGGAAGAAGAGAGAAGGGAAAAGACAAATAACTAAATATAAAAACTGAAATAATAAATATTAAAGAGGTTTTTTTTTTTGATAACTTATGCAAGCAAACACATACATGAATCAAAGAAAAAACAAAATATATACAAATAGTTTGAGTCTTCTATTCGTGTACTGTGGGTCATGGTTCCCAGATTGCTTATTTTTTTTCCTCATTTAATTGGACTGAAGAATCTGAACAAACTGTGACTGAGCAAAAACCCTTATCTTCCTCCATGAAGAGGGGGTGAAACATAAAATCATAATTGAGTATGCTAAAGAAAAGGTTATTAAGGCTGCAAAATGATTGTAGCAATAATTGCACATACAAGTAAAGCATTCCAAAACTAGGGAAGGTTGCGATTAGAGAGATCTATATAATCTTGACTTCAGCCTCTGTAGTGCTTTGATCCAGCCTTAAAGTGACACAAGTCACACCATGCTCACTACATGTTCACAACAGGTGGTGCTCAGTGAACCAGACAGAAACAAAAAATTTAGTTTAGTCTCTGTGTTCAGGGTAAACTACCACAGGCTGGTGGAAGACATAATGACAAATCACATACTAACCAAAAACTGCTTTAGGACAGGTCTGTCTGCCAAAACTTCCCCTCGATGCCAAGTGCTTCACCAAGAGTCTTTACTACACCTCTTAGGGAGGAAGAGCTACTCTCTCCTCTTTGCAGCTCTCAAGTTTCTTACTCAGCATCGGACTTTGGAGGGCAACTTCGAGATCCAATGTAGAAAATCTCTTAAGCCCATTTCCATTAGACCAGTAGCAACCATCTAAAACACCTTCCAAACAAAAAGCATGTTTCTAGTTGAGCTGTCCTGTTCTAAAGCCAAGCAGCTTCAATCCCAACTTTTTACAGAGCCTTCAGAGAATCAGAGACATTGAAACAAATCTGAACTTCCATGACACAAAAAAAAGCCTCTAATTCTCTCAAAATCCTCCTGTCTCAGTCATTTTCCTCAAAGCTGGTCTTTCTCTTACTGGGCTGGAATCAAAAGGTTTCTCTTAATTTCCCCATAGGTTTTGACCAGCTTTCATTCTCTCCTATTCTGAAAGTTTTGGTGATTTTCATGTATTTTCCACACTGATTTTAATGCAGTGAGAATCAAGGGAAAAAGAGAAGACATTGGCCCATTCTATAAGCCTCTGAAGGCACTATTTTAAATTCCTTCTTTTACCAAATATTTCAATCAAATGGTTTGGACTTTTTTTTTAAGAAAAACAGAAATAACTTCTCCCTGTGACCAAAGGGGAAAAAAATTTATGAGCATTTCTAGATTAAAGAAACTGAATTTGAACTGCACAAGACTTATTTAAAGATGAATATTTTCACAAAATTAAACTGTGTGGCCCCAAACATTCAAAGTACCGCTGAGAGACTAAGAAGAATGCAACAGCTCACTCAGGAGTTAGGGTCAGTTATAGGGAAGACACAGGGATTCTTACTCAGCACTTTTTTTTTTCAGTGTTTTGTAACAGAAACTGTTGAATGATTTTTATAGAAAAAGAAAGAGGACAAGAAAAACCTTTACAAACAAGAGAAAAGTATCATCCTTGGGAAACACAAAACTCCCTCTTTTGACATGTATCCTTGCTTTTCAATGACAACAAAAAATATGCCTTAACTTTTCTAAGAGATTAAAAGAACTGCAAAAAATAACTTGTTTATGTATTCATGTATTTTTAAAGCAAAAAAAGGTCATATTTTCAAGTGAATAGTACAAAAAATAATTTTAAATAAGTTTTTATCCAAATCTGTATTTCTCAGTGAGAAAAATATTTGGGCAGGACTCTTCTAGAAACTTAGTCTGATGCTTTTTTGATAATGAGGTAGGGCTGCCACATTTTTAACCAGGTGACTAGTTCAAATAAATGTTTTAGTACTGGATTGTAACCAGGCCATTTAGCTGATATGGCTACTTGAATTAAGTAGCATTGGCTTCTCTTTGTTTAGTACATATTATAGCAGTTTAATTTTGATTTGTGTGTGTCTTGAACCCAGGACAACACCATCAGCAGGCTGTTTTCCTAAACCAGGTTTTCTCAGGTCTTGGAGGAACTCCTGCAAATGTAGACTTCTCTCTTAGGGGTGATTTGACACATTAAGAGGCATGCATTTCTCTGGCATGCACTGACTATAAAGAGAAAAAACCAGACCAGCTAGCACAGCAAAAGTATCTGTAATGTGAGGGGGAAAACCAAGCATTTAAAATAAGCAGTTAAGACACAAAGTCAGAGTCTGAGCCCTCAGGCTGGAATGATTCTTTGGAGGCCTCAGTCCAGGCCTACGATGCTTCTATTGGTCTTGAAGGCAACACATTTTACATCTTTCCTTGTTACAATCACAGAACTTCTTTAAAAACATTTAGATATTGGAAGCTAAGGGAAGTGAAGTTGTGAAAGGATAGGGATTTCTCTCGTGTAAAATGATCCAAGAGATTTTATCCCTTAGGCAGGAAATACCATTACTCTAATCTAAGACAAATTATGGTTTACTAATGGAGACAGACACTAAAGAGGACAAAGCAAAAGAGTGTAACACAAAAGTCATTGAGGCTGATATACTAGGCCACATGGTATAACTTTTGGGCAACATGGTATTTAAAGGAAAAGAAAGCAGCAAGATTACACCCATTTTTAGGACCATTTCCATAGTGATTTAAGCAGTCAATTTAATCAAGTGGTTGGTTGCTAATGGAATACATTCACCTCAGCAATAGCTTATAAGCCTCCAAAAATTTTGAAAAGCTATTAGCCCTTTTTTCCTGCAATTTCAATGAAGCAGAGTTGTGTACCTTAGAAATTAAGAAATGAAAGAGAAAATAATAAAGGACATCTGCTTGTCCTTTTGCTACTAATAAGGCAATTTCCCAAAGAAAGCAAAAGGTCAGACATACTTGAGCAGCAACTGAGATACATCCGAGGTACTTTGTTAAACAAATGTGGCTGAGCTTAAATGGATCAACTTTGTAAATGATGACAGAACTCAGTTTCAAGGTCAATATAATCCTTCCCTCCTCCTCCTCCTAATCCTGAGATAAGGATAATGATTTTGACAACCTGTGGAACTACTGGCCTTTCAAACCGAGTTGAAGCAACCGTGGACATACTTTACAACACTAAGACTTTTTCATTTTTATAATTGGCCTACAAGCAAGTGCTGTGCACATGGAAAAATGTCATTCCTCAGCCATAACCTGCTCTTCACAGCAAGCTGGCTGACCTCATATTCACTTGTATCTTTGCCCTGAACACCAACAGAGAGAGTTGCATTTGTTTTACCACACAGCTTAAAATTAACCACTTCAGTTTTAGTTCTTACAAGTAGCTTCCCATGCAAAACTAGCATGTACCACTAGATCCATCTTTTATGTCTGAATTTTCCAAAGGAGAACTGGGATGTGGAGAGCACCACAAAAATAAAGCCACTGGATTAAAGGAGAGAATACATTTGTTTAATCGTGGGGAAGGAGAAGTTGTCAGCCTACACTGCAGCACTGCTGAAAACTACCAGAGTGCTGATATGAATCATAGTTGAGTCGATTATGTAACACTGCAGAAAAAATAAAAGTGATCCTGGTGGGTAATGACAGGAACACTACACGCAAGATTGGGGAGGCAATCAACCCTTTCCTGTCAATGCATTCAAAGGGGATACTGGGCTCAAGCTGTGGTCCTTCACAGCAGAAAGGACACAGACCACACACAGTGCCCAGGAGAGAGAAGCAGAAATTACAATCCCCTTTTTTGGGAAATGCACATAGATGACTTAATTTAAAGAGCGCCAAATTTTATTTTCCAATAAGGAAAATATTTCTATAAAAAGGACAGTGTGAGTTGCTCTGAATGGCCACAAGTACATTGAGGGTTAGGAATGGAAGGGAACAGGAGGCTGCAAAGAAAATATCTCTTTTTGCAGCAAGAAGAATTAATATTATATATTGTTAAAGCATTGACCTGTTCTTGAACAGGGCAGGTATTGATGTAGTCTTGGTCTGACAAAACAGGGCAAACTTTGCAGAATACAGAGGTGAACACACAAATGGACATTAAAAAGCAGAAAAGGGATACAGAAGGGGAAGAGGCTCCTTACAGAAAATACATCCTTATTACATGACAATGGTAGACATATTTCTTAGAAAAGTTCTTTCTTGGTATCTGTTAAAAAAAAACAAACAAACAAAAAAAACCCCACAAACAAAAAAAAAGGCACCAGAAAACATTGCAGGCAAATTTGATCTTCCTCAGTGTAGGGTGCTAAACTAATTAATATGTTGAGAAGAGAGAAGCCTTCCTTCCTATTATTCTATTATTAGATGCAGTGAGAAAAATAATTTTTGAGAGTAAATTACAGGATCTACAGCACAGCTTTAACTGAGATTATTAGGAAAAGAGTAATGAGGCTCAATTTCTAATGAAACTTACTATAAGATAGACACCTTAATGGAGTTTTGGGTTGGTGTATTTTCATCTGAAACATAATTTAAATGTATTTCAGTGACGAGACATTAAAGCAGCAACTATAGTCAACATATGTGCCTTTTCCTATGACTTAAATTTTACTCCTTAGCTTGAACAAAAATGATCCACTAAAGATTTTAAACCAAAAGGGAGCAAATGTATTAGCTTAATCTGGGCTTGAAGGAAAATTTAGGCTACTTCCAAATTCCCAATAATTTCTTAGTACAGAAATATTGAAAGATGTCAAAGAGGTGTCAATTAAGTTGTTTTCCAGCAGCTGTGTTTCTTTACACTGTGCAGCATTTCAGAGCCACGCCAATCAAATCCCATTAGAATTATTACTGTAATGCATTGCCTGTAAGCCACGACCTTGTCACCTCACCGAAGTGCTGGGCACTATTTCAGTGGTCCTTGATGGCTTCCTGTCCAACACCCTCAGGAGCTTGGACAACTGGAGAAGCAGAGCACTTGCTTGTGCCTACTAATGCATGCTGCTTGTTTCACTTTCTTAGTGAACCTCTGCTACTTTAAAATGTCTCTACAGTGTGAATCTGGATGTGGTGCCTCCCTTCACTTCCTGTGCAGGAACCCTAGGTGGTAAATTAGCTGTCACTGTCTCTCATGTCTTCCTGAGATGGTTCTTTATCATTCTGATGAATGAAGGAATGGATGGATGGCATCCCTTTTATTTATTTTTTTATTTTTCTCAAAAACACTTTTGCAATGATTTGGTGGAGCTCTGAGGAATAAGTATGCCAGGAATAATGCTACTGTTTGATTTACCTGAGTGCACCTATTATGTGCAGTCTTGTGCAACTTTCAGCAACTCATCACTGTTGAGTTGCTCAGCATTCTTCTGTGGGTGTTTGAAATAGTTTTCTAATACACTCTGACACTAAAATTTGTAACAACAGCACGTACCACTGTCAGTTCTCTCAGTATATCTTTCAGAACATGAAGTTTCAAGCACTGTGTGTTATTGTGCATATTATATTCTGCAGCAGCTATTTTTAAGCAGATCACAGCAGAAAGTTTCTGTGAGCATGTTTTCAAGCTTTAATATAGTTACTTGGCCAAAGAGTAAACATGTTAGTTAACCTAAGTAATCAGATTTAACACATTTTACACCTTTCCATTTTGGTTTTCTTTTCAAAAGAACAAACTACATGAGAGACAAGAAGAGAAGTCTGAAATATAGACACAGTGGGTTTTTATGCAGATATTTAGCTTCTATTTATTATTATTTTTAGCTGCTTTTGAGACTTATGATTTCCACACTATCTCTGATTTCCAATTACAGCTCTGCATGCTACTTGCACAGTCCTTGCTATGCTTTATCACTGCCATATGGTTCTGAGTTCAATGAATTAATCTATAAGGTTTCCAGTCAAAGCACTGGTGTTGGGAATAATAGGGAAGATTCAGTTATAGATTTTTAAGAATCTCCCACATGGCACTAATTCACGTAACCTTTATTTACCACAGAGTGCCCTGCATGTGGATGTGAAATGCTTTGTGGGAAAAAAGCATTTACTAGTCCACAGCAAATTCGTGTCATTAGAGAGGCATTTATAATGGGATTTGACTTAATGGAGATGGAGGCCTACAGACACTGCGTTAATGCTTTACAGCAGTAAGCTTGTAGCAAGCTTTTAGCACAACATAATGATTCACCAGGCTAAAATTATACACTGAGCAGTGCTTGGTTGAACCAGCACATTATGTTTTCAGTACATACTCGCACAACTTGGCAAAACACAGCTCCTTCAAATTGCAAACATGATTTATAATAATTGGCACTATCTTCCAATTGTGCTCACATTAGAAGTTCTGGAAGAAAAAAGAGTTAAACTTTCCACACACTGGGCAACTAGTTCTATGGCTCCCTTCACAGAGACTAATATTAAACCCCTCGATACTGTTGTTTATGGGAAATTCATAATGAATAAAAGCTAAGTATAATGTTGTTTTCAGCAAGAGACTGTGTACAGAATAGGTTCTTATCAGCCATGTATGGAATCCTTTTATACGACCTTGTGAAATGCCTTTGTGGAGCAATGAACACCAAAAATTATCATAAGAATTTTGGCAGAGTTTACTCTGCATTAGCTAGAAATTTTCATTAAACGCAGTACATAAAATTATCAAAAGGGTACTATGTTGTAGGAGATGTTCTTCCATTTTTCTTTTTTACCTATGGGCTTTTCATAGCTGAAAAGAACAACTCTTTATCTGTATTTCAAGGTGAATTTTAATATGTATGAGGAGCAAGAAAGTGATGGCTACTGTGAAAAAGCTGTCTGTTTATCTAAATGAGAGACATGTCACAGGCCTTCTGAGGACAAGTTTCCCTTAACACATGCTGCCCTCCTGCTGATCTAAACATTTGAAAGAGCATCCTACTCTATGTAGAATTACTCCTTCACCTCTCTGCTAAGACTAGGAGCAAAAGTCTTCTCCTTCCATTGTGATGGGGAGACCTCTCCACCTGCAGATGACTGAATCCAGTACTCTTTAACCCAGGCTGCTCAGATAGAAAGGGTGGACAGAAATGTGTGTGAGGTGACAGTCTGTTCAACACAGGATATAAAACCACATCTCTGAATCGTATGAGTGTAACTGGGAGTAGCTAGGAAAAACTAGCCACTAAATGGAACATTAGGAAAGACTTAGAAATACCAATAATCATTAACCACATTTCCATACTACAGTCTTACTGCACCAGAAGTTCCATCTAGATGAACATATACAGGGACAGTACTGAAAGCAAGTTAGAGACTGGGATATATCATTAAATCACAGCACTATTTTAATCACAGGCAGTGACAGATGATGACCAAAAAAAGAAAATCTGAGAAAGACCCTCAAAGATGTTTGGTTATCAGACACATAACAAACTGACAAATTTTGTGGAATACAAAACCTTTTGGCAAGCCTTATCGTATTAACTTTGTCAAAAAACATTTTTTATGTGAGATGCTCCATTGCTAGGATGTTCATTAATAAAACTTCTAGAATACTTCTTTGCTAGCTGAAGACAAAAAAAACACCCCTCATCTAGAAACAAAAGAAAACTGGAAGAGATTGCCTCTAGACTTCTAGAAATTTGCAAATAGGAGCAAAACCAGCACTAAAACCACAACAGGTCTCATGCAGCCTGCAGATGGACAATCATTGTGCAGCTTTCCAGCACAACTTAATTGAGCATCCTGGGCCAAAATCAAGCAGAGGTCTCTGAATTTAAGTGACAAGAACAAAAGGTGATTTTTCATTTTGGAAACCACATCTCAGAATTGAATACCTGAGGCAGCTGCTGAGGCTGCAGTTTCACAGAAGACCAGCCTTGTCTGATTGCCATCCCCTCCAGACCAGCTTCTGCACCCACTCACTCCTGGCCATATATTTCCTTTCACATTGGTTCCCACCACTGAGCAGGCTTCTTAGAAAGCTCTTTCAACATACAAAGTCAGTGGGAAGCTCATTAAACTACCAAAGCAAATCGTTTTCTCACAACATTCTGTGATGGCAACAAATGCTGAATAGACAGCAACAATGCCTGAAATTGCTCCTGCAGTGTTCCCCCCACCCACCCCACAGCAACAGCAACCAGAGGAAAGAGGCAGAAATTGTACTTACTGTTGGGAGCAGATCTAACTGGAGGCTTCGTAGGTGGGAAGGCAAGTTAAGAGTGAAGGGTTGTCCTTTGGCATTGTCCAGAGTATGAACTGTAAGAACAAGCCAATCTGTTTTTTAGCAATTTTATCTCCTGAATCAGCAACCAAGAGCAAGTCAATGCATACACAGCAATATCTACCATTTGCTATTTGCCACAAAATGTCAAAACACACACTGTAGCAATACCTTTTAAAGAACCAAAGTACTCTCACACCAGAAAGAACTTTTTCTTCATATGTTACAAGAAAAAAGCACGTTTCTTAGCTTTATTACAGAAATATAGGGACTAACAGAGCAAACTGACTTTCTGTATATGCCTAATGCAAGGAGAATCAGTTTTGCTTTGGAAGACAGGGGAAGAACATTCAAAGACAACCACCATTCCAGCAACAAACCCCATATTTTTGGAAGAGGAGTTTACCAATTCAGCCAGGAACAGTTAAAATAAAATAAAATAAAATAATAGACATTTTTTGAATGCAATTATGATTAATCCTGTTCTTTACTACTGTAGCTCAAACTGCGGATGCAGATTTTTTTCCCTGCAACATTTGAAGAATTCAATGATTCTTCGTGCTGCTATTTGTGGCAGAGATGATTCCATATATTCAGTTTCATATTTATGTGACAGAAATTTTACAGAGACTGCTAACAGCTCCACAGTATGCTAGTACTCAAAAGACAAGTAAGATCAGCTTCAAAGGCACTTATCTTTCCTAGCTCTGTAACTTTTTATACCCCCTGGCCTGCAACAAGGCTGCACTTCTTCCCACAGATCACTTGTGACCAAATGATAGGGCTGCAGCCTGTTCTCCCTGACACCAAAGGGGAAAAGCAAGCCCACAAAAAGTGGTGATTATTTCAGTGCTCAATAGTATATAAGATTAGCATATTGCTAAATATTTCTACAATTCTTATTATGTTTGTCTCAAGTTATATTTCTGAGTGACTATGGGAATAAGAGCTTCTTTTTGGTAGCTATTGCTTCTCACTCTTTTCTTTGCCTATTGTTGAGATCATCCTCAGCATTTCACACGTAAAACAACTCAGGTACTACTAATTAATCCAAGTAGGATTACAGCAATCACTGTGCAGTTTTTAAAATTATGCTGTTATGTGTGTCTGCATATATATACACATACACACAAAAAAAAAAAAATCAATAACCCTAGAGTCTTAACAAAGCAGTTAAACTTTAACACCATCCTATAGTACACAATGCATTGACCCCATTCAACAGCCTGGTCAGCCTCTGGATAAATAATAAAGCTGGGATCAAGGCATTCCTTTTGTTTTCTTCTGTGGGTTATGAAAAATGAAAAAGCAAAATTGCTGAGTGATCAAAGAAAATATTACTCTGCACATGTTAAAAACAAATTCAAAATACACAAAAAACTAAACAAACATACTAATAACCAAAAGGACACAAAATCCAAACCCAGCCCAAGGAACTCAAAGCCATCTTGATGAGCTAATCATCTTCATCTTTAAAGATCATCATTACTACAGCACTGAGAAAGGTTTTCAGCTGATTTAAAAACTGAAAATTCATAATTGTCAAATAAACTTTTCTGAAACAGAATATAAAGGCAATTGCCAGCAAGAATAACATTTAAGTGAATGGAGGCAAAAGAGATGGCTAGCCTGTCCAAATGAAGAATGCTTCTTTTATAAGATTATTTCAAAAATTAAAAAAAAAAAAAAAAAGGAGAGAAGAGACATTTAACTATGTAGATACAAAAAACTTTATCACACAATGAAATACATCTAGGACTGAAGATATGAAAAGGTATGTTCAGAATTGATTAGGTGTGAGTTAAGCAATGCTCCAAAAGGTCACAGAATGTGAATTTGCACTCTAAAAGGCAAAGCTTGTTTTTAATAGCAAGCAGAGAATTTCTCTCTTTACACACAATATTTTAAGTAGTAGCTCTGCAAGTTCAGCAAGTTTCTGTTGGCCACCCTACCTTGAACAGCTCAGGAAGGACCTTCCCAGAACTGGGAATAACACACAGTGATATTTTTAGCATTATTATTTCCAGAGCAGGATGAATAATTATATATTTTTTTCTCTTAGCACTGCAAAATAAATTCATAGCCTAGTAAGCTTCCCTGGGATTCTCTGCTCTCCAGAAAGTGGCATAACACTATAAAAATCTCTGCTCACACGTCATCACACGTGTTATTACGGGTTCTGTCAGCCTTGCAGAGGTACGTGCTGATGAACAGAGCTTGTCTGTGATTAAAGCACAGGAGCAGCCCCATTTATTCTGGGCTGAGGGCACTTAGATGATCTCTAGCCCTTGACATCTCACAGAAGATCTGAGCGATTTTCCCCTGATACCAACAGAAATCCTCCTTCCAAATTCAAAAGGAGATCAAATCCAGGAAAGCCAAATCCAAACCCAAGAGACAAAAGCTCAGAATAACTCCCTAACATTTCTGAATTATGTGCTTCACTTTTGTGCTTTGTTGTATACAGCTCTGGAAACACAAGAGGCTTGGTCTCCTTGGCTGACAGAGAATCCCTAAAGACACAAGTTCTATATTATAAATTTTACTTGTCTTGATCTGGGACAAGCTCTTTCATAGCAGGCTTGTGAGGTGCCAGGAAGAAAGCTGATAGCCACTGTCTAAAAAATCAATTCTAAAACAGAGTTGACATTAAATGACACAATTCTTTCTACAAACGTAACCCAAACAATTTGCTTCTAGAGAATATCTCAATGTTTTTAGTAGAACTAATGCAGTCAGAAGGACAGTTATCCTAATCTGTAGTCCTAAAATAAATGAACACTGGCATTTTTGAGGGTTAAAAAGTGCAGGTGAGCATTACAAGAGAGAACAGAAGAGCCCACTAGCACATGAAACAGGATATCATGGATGGGTGTAAAAAGACTCATGGGATTTTACTCTTAAATGCTGTCAGTTGTATTTGTGGTAACAGTGACAAGAGATGTAGCAGATTTCCTGGAAGCACATTCCTGCAACTCCTTGTATGTTTATTGCTAAGCTTGGGATTAATCTCTTCAATGTGAATGAAACAACAAATGTTAAGTGGCTAAATGCATTCTTTATAAATAATGACTGGAGACAGAACACAGAAATGTGCAGATGATGCAAATATGGAAAAGGACTAAACCCCTGGATTATGAAATTTTGAGTTACAGCCCTATTTTACTCTACTTTTCCTGCATATTTAAGCCTCAGTAACACAGATTAGCATCAGTTTTCCTTGTTAGCCATTTTGGCCAAAGACACTTGGACTTTTTGAGCAATGGCTATTCAGGCAAGCAATTGCAGATATGCTTCTTCCAGGAGCTGGTGAACAGGCTGAAGGGTGTATTTGGAACAGGGCAGCTCAGCATGGGAGTCAGGATGTTGTGGCAAAACCAGCAGAAGCTGCCCTGGAAACCAACTATCCAGGATTTGCTGTTGTTGGAGTTCGTGTGCAAAAGTCACAGCAAATTTAGCAGAACAGTATTGTCCAGGATGTAAATCTGAAATGCAGTTAGCTGTAAACATTTGATGTTTGTTTGGCTAATTAATCCTCTAATAGCTGCAGCATTCAGATGAGAAGCTTGTGAGAATAGATATGTAATTAGTTTTCCAATATTCCATTTGTGCCAATTCCATAAGACTCCGTTTTGCAGCCAGCAAAGAGCATAGAAGGGGAGAACCTAGATGACTGGAGAAAGATGAGCAGAGCATTTTCCTTGGTAGATGCAGGAGGGATTCACTGTATTACAACCAGGGATGCCAACTGCAATGCTCAGGAGGACACTGGAAGGAAAACTATTTCTTTATAAACCCTTAGAGCACAATAAAGCAATGAGAAAGAGCCAATACAAGCTTGCTGAGCACAGATCATGTCAAAGCAGTCTAACTCCCTTCTTTGACAGGCTAAGTGGCCTAGCAACGAGGATATTGCAGTAGGAGTGACACATCTAAAGTACCCTCCAGCCATTTGGTTTGTCACATTCTCAAACGGGCTCCAGGACAGCTTCCCCTGCAGGGAAGCTGTGGAAGCAGGACCACAGTCAGCTGAAGAATCATAATGAGCCACAGTTACCAGTGACCTGCTCCTGGGTCAGCCAGCTGTCCCCAGTGGGGTTATATGCTGTCTACACTGCATTCTGCCCAGTCTATTCAGTAGTTTAACATCACCAAAAATTGTATAAGTTACGCATGAGAATTTTAATATTACTAAAGCAGGAGGAGATGTACTTGGGAAGACAGCATTTAGATTCAAACTGGCAATTGCTGGCAAAATAGAATTTAAAAACAACACAACCAAGTTCAAGGCAGACACACAAGGTGAGCCCAGAGAACTGCTAACAAATCCACTCACACAAAGAGAGGAACTCAGCAAGCAGGAGGTGCAGCAGATCTCAGTACAAGCCAACAGTGTAACTCAGTGTGATTGTTAAAACAAGATTTTAAGAGATTAAAGGCATTCTGTCTGCAAGCAGTAGTGGACACTAATCCACTCTTTTTAATGCTAGTGTCTCTCAGCTGGAATACAGTACCCAAATTTGAGCTTCAAACTGTAAAAACCCACCCAGCATCCAGAGAAAAGCAAAAGAGATGAAAAATACCAGAAAATATCCCACAAAGAGAATGTATTGGTTTGCAACACACACAAACAAATCTTTTATTGAAGCTTTGCAAGAGCCACTTCAAATCCATGTTCCATGAATACTGTGTACCTTATCTTGGGTGGATTTCAAGTGATACCTCACGTCACTTCTAGGCCCCATTTCTATGATGCTTCTTCTGAAATATTTCCAACAAGCCAAACTAAATTCCAGCACTGCTTTCATTGTATTAAATAGATGTAAAAGAAGAAAGGCTTAGACTTGCAAAAAATAAAAACTGAATTACATAATCTCTATAAATCAAAAGTAAAAAAATAAAAAACCTACTTAATCTATACCTAATCTAAAATTAAACTTTGTAACATCTTTCTCAAAAGGAGCATACCAAGTCAAAGAACTTAGGAAAGCAATCACTCCTAGCAATCACTCCTATCACCCCCCTACATGCTACAACAATCAGAGAAATTAAAGAAGATGAGGAAGGAATGCTACTTTTAATTCAGGTTTAACATCCAGTAATTGGGGGAAAACTCCCTTTACACTGAAAAAAAAAAATGAAGAAAAAAATGAAATTAATAATAATACCTGCCTACCAAATCAATCAAGATGCATAGTATCACATAATTATAATGAAAGACTTGAGAAGATTCAGGAAAAAAAAGAATTTAAAAATATTTTGACACTCTGGCACTGACCTCAGCAGAAGGAATTGCATTAGGGTTGGAAAATGCCAGCTAAATCAGGCTTTCCACAGGAGACCATGTGCCAACATTAAGTCTCTATAAGAAACTGAAACTCACTTTCACAGTGCTATGATTAATTACAAATAAGCTTTACAATACAATTTTAAATGAAATCTCTTTTCAGTTCAGTGAAAGCTAAGAGATGCTTGAAGTAACTTTGCTGGCGGAAACTATGCATCATTTCTATCGTAAAACTGTGTGAAAAGGAGTTTCCCCCCACGTATCTACAAAGGAGTGATGGAAGGTCAAAGAGAGACAATATTGCTACGGGGTTTTTTGGAGGTTTTGTACCAATAAATGAGCTGAGTGGGTCACAGCACTGGACGCCAGGAGGGCTGGATGGTTTGCCTGGCTTTCCTATTAACTCAGAACAGCATCAGACAAAAATCACTGAACAGAGTACCCATTCCTTTCTTGAAAAACAAAGTTAATGGCACTCCTTATGTTTTCTGAATCTTTCCTTACCTATGAAGGAAAAGTACTATTTTTAAGTACCTTATTTTAAGCATTTCAACATGCCCTAGCAGACAAACTTAGCTGCTCAAAAATAATAAAATACAGTTGAATTACCCCAGGAAAGATGAATTTATTACTGTTTGTAGCATGCTTTAGAGTCCCGAGACAAAAGATGCCTCACAAATGGCAAGTGTTGATTTCAGGCACAGAACATTTACACAAAGCCTTTGCTTTAGCACAGAGGAGCAAAAGGGAACGCCTGCAAATGAGTGGATTGGTGAAGTCCCTGATGGCATGACCGAAGGTGGGGTAAAAGTAGCCTAAATCTGTGTGAGCAGGGACAAGTGTCTCTTAGCCAGCTGGGTCCTGGCAGCTGCCACCTGCAGTGTGCAGAGCAGAGGCGTTAGAACTAGGTGGCACTTGGCCTGCNTACATTCGAGGGAATACAGAAGTAGCGAGAAATATATATATATATATATATATATATATATATACTTGGTACACCCAGCTCATGCATTAATAAATCAGTTGGACAATGCTTTTGTGGTGGCCAGGTCACTGCGACCATCAAAATCAGCTGATTAGGTTTCATTTCAGCTAAAGACTGAAACTGGTTTTTTGAAGCAGTGTGACCAGTTCCAACTCAGAATATTCTGTGATTCTTTAAAGAACACACACCTCTGTGTGTGTCATAAACCAACCCATGGCCTGATGAAAATAAATGCCTAAAATAACCTAATGGGAGAGAAATGGCATTTCTCACCTGTGCTGCTGACCAGTTCAGCATGTATTTACTCATGCCACACTTCTGCACTCTTGAAGCACAGATGAGC